>PVIW01002214.1:0-232940 GCA_004026585.1 Noctilio leporinus
TATGAACATAGGTGTGCATAGGTTCTTATGAATTGGTGTTTCAGGATTCTTTGGGTATAGTCCAAGTAGTGGAATTGCTGGATCAAAAGGCAGTTCCATTTTTAGTTTTTTAAGGAAACCCCATACTGTTTTCCACAGTGGCTGCACCAGCCTACATTCCCACCAACAGTGTATGAGGGTTCCCTTTGCCCCGCATCCTATCCAACACTTGTTGTTTGTTGATTTGCTGATGATTGCCATTCTGACAGGTGTGAAGTGGTATCTTAATGCAGTTTTAATTTGCATCTCTCTGATGACTAGCGATGTTGTTCCCTTTTCCCCACATCTTCACCAACACTTTTGTTTCTTGATTCATTGATGATTGCCATTCTGACAGGTGTGAGGTGGTATCTTATTGTGGTTTTAATTTGCATCTCTCCGATGGCTGGTGATGTTGAGCATTCTTTCATGTGCCTCTGAACCTTTGTATGTCTTCCTCAGAGAGTTGTCTGTTCAGGTCCTTTGCCTACTTTTTAATTGGGCTGTCTGTCTCCCTGGTGTTGAGTTGCATAAGTTCTTTATGTATTTTTGAGATCAAACCCTTGTCTGAGGTATCATAGGCAAATATGTTTTCCCATACAGTTGGTTCCCTTTGAATTTTGCTGGTGTTTTCTTTAGCTTTACAGAAAATTTTCAGTTTGATATAGTCCCATTTGTTTATATGTTCTTTTATTTCCTTTGCCCTTGGAGAAATATCAGTAAACATATTTCTGCATAGGATATCTAAACTTTTACTGCCTATATTTTTCTCCAGGATCTTTATGGTGGCATTGCTTATATTTAAGTCCTTTATCCATCTTGAGTTTATTCTGGTGTATGGTGTAAGTTGGTGATCTAGTTTTATTTTATTTTTTCATGTCCCTGTCCAGTTCTCCCAATACCACTTGTTTAAGACGGTTTGTACTCCATTTTATGTTCCTTCCCCCTTTGTCAAATATAAGTTGACCATACAGTCCCAGGTTTATTTCTGGGCTCTCTATTCTGTTCCATCAATCTATATGTCTATTCTTCTACTAGTACCAGACTGTTTTGATGACAGTAGCCTTGGAGTATAGTTTGATGTCTGCTATTGTGATTCCTCCTACCTTGTTCTTCTTTCTCAAGATTGCTAAGGCTATTCTTAGCCATTTTTGGCTCCATATAAATTTCTGAAGTATTTTTTCTATCTCTGTGAAGTATGTTATTGGTATTCTAATTGGAATTGCATTAAATCTATAGATTGCTTTGGGTAGTATGGACATTTTAATGATGTTAATTCTCCCCATCCATGAACATGGTATATGCTTCCATTTATTTGTATTTTCCTTAATTTCTTTCTCCAGTGTTCTGTAGTTTTCCGAGTACAGGTCTTTTACCTCCTTAGTTAAGTTTATTCCTAGGTATTTTATTTTTCTTGCTGCTATGGTAAATGGGATTTGTTTTCTAGTTTCTATCTCTGATGTTTCATTATTAGTATACAAAAATGCTTTTAATTTCTGAATACTGACTTTATATCCAGCTGTTTTGCTAAATTTGCTTATTGGGCCAAGTAAGTTTTTGGTGGAGTCTCTCAGGTTTTGTATACATACTATCATATCATCTGCAAATAATGACAGTTTTACTTCCTCCTTTCCAATTTGGATACCTTTCATTCCTTTTTCTTCTCTGATAGCTATGGCTAAAACTTCCAAAATGATGTTGAACAGAAGTGGAGAAAGTGGACAGCCTTGTCTTGTTCCTGATCTTAGGGAGAGAGCTTTTGCCTGTTGAACATGATGTTGGCTTCAGGTTTCTCATATATGGACTTTATGATGTTGAGTATGCTCCTTCTATTCCCATTTTGCTGAGGGTTTTTTTTTTTTTTTAATCATAACTGGTTGCTACACTTTATCAAATGCTTTTTCAGCATCTATTGATATGATCACATAGTTTTTATCTTTCATTGTGTTTATGTGGTGTATTACACTTATTGATTTGCTAATGTTGTACCATCCTTGCATCCCTGGAATAAAACCCACTTGATCATGGTGTATGACCTTTGTAATGTATTGCTGGATCCAGTTTGCCAATATTTTGTTGAGAATCTTAGCATCTATGTTTATCAGAGATATTGGCCTATAGTTTTCTTTCTTAGTTGTGTTTTGACCTGGTTTTGGGATTAGAATAATATTGGCCTCATAGAAAGAGTTTGGGAGTTTTCCCTCTTCTTGGACTTTTTTGAATAGATTGAGAAGGATAGGAGTTAGTTCTTCTCTAAATGTTTGGTAGAATTCACCTGTGTAGCCATCTGGTCCAGAGCTCTTGTGCTTTGGGAGATTTTTGATTACTTCTTCAATTTCATTAGTTGTTATTGGCCTATTGAGGCTTTCTGCTTCTTCTGGATTCAGTTTTGGTAGATTATACATTTCCAGAAATGTGTCCATTTCAACCAGGTTGTCATATTCCTTATCATACAGCTGTTTGTAGTAATTTCTTCCAATCCTTTGTATTTCTGAAGTATCAGTTGTGATTTCTCCTCTGTCATTTCTGATTCTGTTTATTTGGGTCCTCTCTGTTTTTCTTGATAAATCTGGTTAAAGGCTTGTCAATTTTGTTTATTTTTTCAAAGAACCAGCTCCTGGACTTATTGGTTCTTCAAATTGTAGTTTGAGTCTCTAAGTTATTTAATTCTGCTCTGATCTGGATGATTTCCTTCCTTCTACTTGCTCTGAGATTTGTTTGTTGTTGCTCGTCTAGTTCTTGTAGCTTTATGGTTAGGTAGTTTGTATAAGCTTCTTCTGGCCTTTTTAGGTAAGCCTGTATTGCTATGAACTTCCCTCTGAGAACTGCCTTTGCTGTGTCTCATAGGTTTTGGGCTGTTGTGTATTCATTGTCATTTGTCTCCAGAAACTTTTTGATTTCATCTTTGATCTCATTGTTAACCCATTCATTACTTAAAAGCATGTTATTCAGTCTTCATGAGTTAGACTGTTTTTGGCTTTTTCCTTTGAGGTTGGATTCTAGTTTCAATCCATTGTGATCTGAGAAGATGCTTGGTATGATTTTAATTTTCCTGTATTTGTGGAGGCTTCTCTTGTGACCTACCATATGGTCTATCTTTGAGAATGCTCCATGTACATTTGGAAAGAATGTTTATTTTGCTTCTTTGGGGTGAAATGTTCTGTGTATATCAGATAGGTCCATTTCCTCTAGAATACTGTTCAATACTCCAATATCCTTGGTAATTTTTTGTTTGGAAGATCTGTCCATTGTTGATAATGGGGTATTAAAATCCCCTACTATTAGTGTTTTGCTGTCTATATTCTTCTTGAAGTCCTCCAAGATTTTCCTTATATATTTTGGAGCTTCTATGTTGGGTGAATATATGTTTACCAGAGCTATATCTTCTTGATGGATTGTTTCCTTAAGTATTATGAAATGTCCTTCTTTGTCTCATTTTATGGTCTTCATCATAAAGTCCATTTTGTCTGAAATAACTATTGCTAATCTAGCATTTAATTCATGTCCATTTGCTTGATATGTATTTTTCCATCCCTTCACTTTCAGTCTGTGTCAATCTTTTGTTCTGAGCTGGGTCTCTTGAAGACAGCATGTATATGCGCCATGTTTTCTTATCCATTCATCTACCCTTTGTCTTTTGGTTAGTGCATTTAATCCATTTACATTTAAGGTTATTATTGATTGATACTTTTTTATTGCCATTTTCCCACTTTGTACCCATGTTCCTCTCCATCTCTCTCTGTTTCTTCATTTTTTTGGAGCAGACACCTTAGGATCTCCTGCAATTCTGGTTTGGTAAAGATGTATTCTTTTAGTCTTCTTTTGTCTGGGAAACTCCTTATTTCTCCTTCCATTTTGAATGAGAGCTTTGCTGGGTAGAGTATTCTTGGTTGCAGGCCTTTGTTTACCATTACGTGGAATATTTTTTGCCATTCCCTTCTGGCTTGTATTGTTTCTGTTGAATAATCATTTGATAATCTTATTGGAGTCCCCTTATTTGTTATTTGCTGTTTCTCTCTTGATGCTTTTAGGATTCTCTTTTTATCTTTGAAATTTGCTATTTTAATTATAATGTGTTTTGGAGTGGGTCTGTTTGTATTCATCTTCATTGGGATCCTCTGAGCTTCCTGAACTCACATAACATTTTCACTCATGTTAGGGAAGTTTTCTCTCATTACTTTTTTGAGGAGGTTTCCCATCCCTTGCATTTCATGTTGTCCTGCAGCTCTCTTAAAACCTCTTCATTCTTGTTCACCTTCTTTTCATTCTCTTGCACTGTCTTGGAATATTTTTCTACGTTGTCCTCCAGCTCACTGATTCAATCCTCTGCTTCCTCTAGCCTGCTGTTGATTCCTTCTACTGTATTCTTCAATTCAGAGATTGTATTCTTCATTTTCTCCTGTCTCTTACTGATAGTTTCTATGTCCTTTTAAATGCTGGTGTAGTTCTCAGTAAGTTTCTTATAGCTTTCATGGAGTTCTTTGTAGTCCCCTGAAGTTGTTTGTAGTTTTTTTTTAGCTGGCTGAGTTCATTGACTTCTATCATCATTATTTTGAATTCCATATCTGATAGTTTGCTTGCCTCTGTTTCATTTAGTGATCTTTCTGGGGATTCCTCCTTTCCTTTTGGTGATGGACTGTTTCTTTCTCTCCCCATTTTTAGGTTTCATTGTAATCCAATCAGATTGTGATCAGCTGCCAGGCTAAGGAACTGCTTGGCTGGAAGGATTGATTTAGTTGTAATCCTATTGGTCTGTGATCCACCACCAGGCTTAGATGCAGCTTGGGGTGACAGACTGATTCAGTTGTAAATCAATAAATCAGCTACCAAACTCAGGCCCTGCTGGGCTAGACAGAGAGGTTCAATTGTAATCCAATGTATCAGTCACCAGCTCAGGTGCAGCCTGGTGGGACAGATTCAGATGTAAATCAAGGAATCTGTGATCAGCAGCCCTGCTCAGGCGCCACTGGACTAGGCAGCAAGATCCAATTGTAATCCAATCCAATGAATCTATGTTCAGCCACCAGGCTTAGGAGCTGCTGGACTAGAAGCAGGGTTCAACTGTAATCCAATGAATGTGTGATTAGCCACCAGGCTCAAGTGGTGCTGGGCTTGACTGAAAAATTCTATTATAATCTAATGAACCTGTGATCAGCTAACAGGCTAAGGGGCCACTGTGCTAAATGGAAAGATTCAATTGTAATCCAATAAGTTTGTGATCAGCTGCCAGGCCCAGGGGCCACTGGGTGGGACAAACCAACTCAGTTGTGAACCAACGAATCCAAGATCAGCCACCAGGCTCAGTTGCCACTGTATGGGGCTATCTGACCCAGCTGTAGGTTAGAGAGTTTGTGATCAGCCGCCAGGCCCAGGAGCTGCTGGGCAAGGAGGACTGACTCGGTTGCAAAGTAATGAATCTAGGATCAGCCACCAGGCTTGAAAGCCACTGTGCGGGGCTACCTGACACAGATGTAAGTCAGAGAGTTTATAATCAACTGCCAGGGCCAGGTGCTACTGGGTGAGAAATACCTCTTCAGATGCCAACTATTGTATCTATGCTCAGACAGGGCAGAGGAGGAGAGGTTTATTTAGATGTAAATCAAAGAATTATGATCAGGCACCAGGCTCAGGCACCGCTGGGTAGGGCAGATTGCTTCCAGTGGGTGGGACTACAAGGACCCTCGCATGGAAGCCGCTTGGCGCAGAGCAGTCTGCCCGAGGTGTGGGTGATGAGTCAGCACTGGGATCCCCACAGCCGCCTCCCCTCTTCTCTCCTCCAAGCCATCACCACAAACTTTCCCCACATGTCTCCAGTCCTCTCTGCCCTCCCTCTGCTGGAGCCCAGGGTAAGTGGGTGTCAATGTATTTTCACTGTGGTCACCTTAGTAGTTCTCTGTCTCCGGTGCTCTCTCAGGCCAGTAAACTCCATGGCTTTCTGCCCTTCTCAGCTGGATGCTGCTCTGCTTTCCGCATTGTTGTTGTAGCTAAGACACCCAGATGGGGGACCAGAGCCCCCACTTCTCAGGTGGAGCCCCCAGCTCTGTCCCTTTGGCTGCTGCCTCCGGTGGGGGCCCAGACAACCCTCTCATGTTTCCAAGATTCCTACCAGTCATGTGATGAAGCGGCCTCTTTTGTTCTGTCTGTGGTTATAGGACTTCTTCCCAGCTGGTGTTCTGTTGGTGATTCCAGCTGACTTTTTCTCCAAAGTAATTCCAGATGCAACCTGGGAGGAGATTGGTGTAGCTCCACTTACTCCTCCACCATCTTGCCGGAACTCTGGATATATCTTTGTATTTTAAGTTCATTGTACCTTATGGCAACAAAAAATAGTTCTTAAGAAGGTTAAATTAGTAATAGGGTAGTTCTTATTGCTTGGTTTATGACTTTAATAAAAAATACTTCTATTGGTTATACCACAATATTAAGTATTTAAATAATATATTATTTATATATTAATTAATGATACTGGATAATAAGTTAACTCTTTTCAATTGGTTAAAGGTTATATCATTTTGCCTGTAGTTGCCAAGGACATTTAGAGGAATTAAAATACATCAACATCTGTCGATGGCTCATCTTCTCCAGTACACAGTTTAATGGCATATTCTCTGGACCCAGAGCCCCTAGGTTTAAATCCCAGCTCCACCAGTTACTTGCTAGTTAGCTGATTATATACAGTTTGCTGAACACTTTTTGTCTTATTTTATACATTTGCAAAATGGAATGATCATAATGCCACTTATCTCTCAGAATATAGATGAAGATTAAATTTCTTAATGTTTCTAAAGCACTTAGAACCATGTCTGTCACAAAGACAGTGTTAAGTATGTATGTTTGTTATTTTCTTATGAGATGCATTAAAGTGGTTGATAGTATTACCTAATATTAACCAATCCTTTAACCTACTGATATTGTATTTATCAGAAACACACAAGCAAAGCATATTATGAACTTTATAAAGTAATCAATATTTTAGTATTTAACACCTTTATATTAATAAGTATGGTTGGATTAATATTTCTTGGTGGGCTATGTTAAGCTTTGGCATTTTTACATTATATTTCATGTGTCTTCATACTATCTGATTGAAATGTGTAGAACAAAATACATATTCATTTCTGTTGCTGTTATAACAAATTACTACAACCATTATGCTTACAGTTTTGTAATATAGAGGTGGGTCACACTAAAATCAAGATGTCAAAAGGGCTTCCTCATTTTCTGCAGGTTCAAGGGGACAGCCAGTTTCTAGAGGTTATCCCCAGTCTTTGGCTTGTGGTTCCCTCCATCTTCAAAGGATTTTTTGTCATTACCCTTTTCTTTCTGACTACAGCTGAGAAGGTTCTCTATTTTGAGGAGTCATTTGGTTAGATTGGGCCTATTTGTATAATCTATGATTGTCTCTCTATCTGAAGGTCTAAAATCTTGATCCTATCTGCAAAGTACTTTTTTTCTGTATGTAAAATAATAGATTCTTTGGATTAAGGTGTGAACACCTTAGACTAGTTCTCTTTTTAATTGTTTATTGGATTTTAAGTGTCCCTTTATCTAACAAACTTGATTCTTCACTTAAAATCTCTTGATACCTTGGAACTCATTTACTAAAGTTTAACTGACTCTCCCATTCATACTCTCTAAAATCTGTCCAAATATTTTGTAATCATCTTGTATAGTTGTTGCACTCATGAAGTAGAGTTCCTCTGGTGATCTTACTAAAGCTTCTCTGTTTTTGGAGACATTTCAGGGGGCACCTTTTAATTTTTTTCACAGATGCCTACATCAAACTGAGAATTATTCCAGTGTGTTTTCGAATATTTTCCCTCCCTCTCTTCTGCAGTTGAAACATTTTTTTCTTAATCTAAATTATCACCCCTCACCCAAAAATAGCTAAAATGCTTCTTACTTCTTTATACTAATCTGTTCAAAATGTCGTAACAAAATGTCATAGGCTGGCTGGCTTAAACAATAGAAATTTATTTGTCACAGTTCTTGAGGTTGGCAAATCCAGCATGAAGGTGCTGGCAAGGTGGGACCTCATCTCTTGATTTGTAGGCAGCTGCCATCTTCCTTTTTGCTTACGTGACCTTTTATTTATGTATAGGGGCACACAGGGAGATGGAGAAAGAGAGAGAGAGGGAGAGATCTCTGGAGTATGTTCCTCTTCTTAGGAAAGTATCAATTTTATCAGATTAGGGACCTGCTCTTCTGACCTCATTTAAACTTAGTTACCTGTTTAAAGACCTTATCTCTAGATATAGTCACCTAGGTGTTAGAGCTTCAATATATGAATGTTTCTCATAATGCACACCCTGGATAGAGTTGAGTTCCTTTTCCTACAACCATCTTGACGTTCTGAAAAAAAAATAGCATTTACTTTAAAAATTCAAAAATTGCATTTATGCAATTTTGGAGAATAAAGAAAATAATCTGAAAAATATACATGCTAATTTAAATCTAACTTAAACAAATGGGCTGAAAATAAAAAATCTTAATTTTTAGTCAGGATAATCAAGCTAATAGATTAACCTATAAAGTATGTTATCAAGACTGAAATGTCTCTACAACTTGAGAGAAACCTTCCAACAATGAGGCTGTGTACATTATCTTGGGACATGAAGTTATATAGAGGGGCAGAAACAATGTTTGTATAAAGATACTAGTAATTTTTAAATTACTATTTAACACATAGAAAATAAAAGTGTATGATATTAATGAGTTAACAAATACAGAAGGTTACAGGTTTATATTACCATTATATAAACTATATAATGTTAAAGAATAAGAAAATAATAAAGAACTGAAATAAAACAAATTTTACAGTAAAATGGTAGTTCCATACAGGACTCTCTTTAGCTTACTCATGTATCCTTAGAATCTATCTTGATCATGCAATTTATAGTCTATTTATAAATGATTAGGCCCTGGCTCATGGCACAGTGGATAAGGCACGGGCCTGCAAACCCAAAGGTCGCTGGTTCGATTCCCAGCCAGGGCACATAATCAGGTTGCAAGCCAGGTCTCCAGCCAAGCCTGTAGCTGGAGGCAGGTGAATGGCAACCATACATTAATGTTTCTCTTCCTCTCTGCCTCTCTCCCTAAATAAAATCTTTTAAAAAATGATTAAAGAGATAAATATATAGAATACATATGAAAATAAGAATACAACATTAAAATCAAGACATGTTTATAAATATAAAAAATAATTTTTAATACAAAAGTGTAGAACTAGAAATTAAAGGAAATTTATCGAGTGGGTTGGACACTACTGAAAGGAGTTTTCATAAACTGGAAAATATATCTGAAAAATATTACTCAGCACTAAGAAAAAAAGTAAAAATAAAATTTAAAAAAAGAAGTTATGGGTAATAGAAAAAGGAAGACTAATATACATATCCAATGGAAATCCAATATGTGTCTAACAATAATAAGATAGAGAATGGTGGGTGAGCAATACTTGAGGATAACAACTAAGAATTTTCCAAAGTATTTGAAAGAATTGAACACAAAAATTCAGGAAACAAAATGTATTTTAAGTAGGTTACTCTGTTTCTACAATTTAAACTGAATCTTAGTTTATAATTTATTTAAAATCCCTTAGCTTTACCCTGGCTGGGTAGCTCAGTTGATTGGAGCATTTTCCCAATATGCCCATGTTATGGGTTTGACCCCCAGCCAGGGCACATATAGTAATCAATCAGTGATCGCATAAATAAGTGAAACAATCAAATGATTTCTCTCCCTCTCTCTTCCTCTGTATTTAAAATCAATAAATCAATACATTAAGTAATGAATTAAATAAAATCGCCTATAGTCTTTCAAACTGCTGTGTACTTCCAGTGGCAAAATAATTTCTAAATTAAAGTGCATCCCCAAAACTGATTTTACTTAATGAATATTGTGACTTCTATTGTGGCCTCATTTAATTTTGCTTTCACAGTGGTCCTAGTAATGTTGTTCTTTCATATAAAGGGACATACATTTTGTCTGTTGGTTAATAAAATCTCATTCCACAAGTTTGCTTTCTATAGGTAAAACTGTGTTTAATTTGTTTAATAATAAAACAAAGTGAACTTGAAAACATAGGTTATAATTTAAGAGAGGCTCAAGACTAACCAGAGAGAATTCCTGAGGAAAATCTTATAGTTTAGATAGAGTCCAAAACAAGATAAAGGGAAATAAAATTTAGATTACCAATCAGCATGAACTGTCACAGCCTGATTGCAGCTGTCATCAGGCCAAGATTACACATATAAATTGATCATTACAGGAGGACCAAGATGGCAGCAGAGTAGTGGGCAGTGGTGATGCTTTCTCCAGTGCCCGAGGGCTGGAGGGTAGGGTAAGGAGCAGGGACAGGTGTAGGTCCCTGGGAATTAGTGTGGTCAATGTCTGGATTCTGAGGTGCATGATCCAGGGATTGCAGAGGCTGCAAGTAAGTTGGTGAGACAGTTCCAGAGCTGGCAGGGCCAGCAGGCGAAGGTTACCTAAACAGCTGCAGGGGTGGCTGTGCCCGGAGAGGTGGCTCTAAATAAAGATAGCTTCAGGCTGCCCATTGACTGGATATTTGAGCAGCAAACAGTGTGGACAGTGAGCACAAACTCGGGAGTATTGAAGAGTTGAGTTCCTGCAGAGGAGGGACAGCATGAGTTGCAAACAATGTCAGAGCCTTGGAGGTGACAGCTGAGAGAGCTCAAACGCTGCTGCCGTAACTAGCTGAGGGGACAGGGGATCTGCCCCTGGTGGCACACCAGGCGGGAGCATGCAGAAGCCAGCAGCATAAAAGCACATTCCTTTTTTTAAATTAATTTTATTGTTGTTGTATTATATTCAGCCCATTTTCCTTCTTCTCTCCCTTTCCCCACCCTCCCATTCCCCCTCAAAGTCAATCCCACTTGTCCATGTCCATGGTTCTTTCATGCTAGTTCCTTGACTAAACTGCTCCCTTTCTTTGCCTCCTCCTCCCCCTCCCCCATCCCCTCTGCCCACTGAAGGTCTGTTCCTTATATTCATGTCTCTGGTTCTGTTTTGCTTGCTAGTTTGTTTTGTTCATTATTGTCCTGTAATGAGTGAGATCATATGGTATTTGTCTTTCATGAATTTGCTTCACTAAGTATAACACTCTCCAGTTCAATCTATGTTTTTGAAAAAGGTAGGAGTTCCTTCTTTCTTTCTGCTGTGTAGTATTCCATTGTGTAAATGTACCAAAGTTTTTTGATCCATTCATCCACACATTATTTTTTCTGCTCAAAAAGTATACTTGTCCTCTCTCCACCTTGACCAATCAGTGTTCATTGAAGGTGGATAAGGAGATAGGTGCAGCATCTTTATGAACTTAGTTATAAATCTAACTTACTTATAAATCTAAGGGAAGTTATAAATCATTCCCTTTTCTTCCAAACATCTCTTAATCTCTTTCCCTCTTTTTTACCTTGCATTTCCATCTCACCTATAGAAAGCATAGCTCATACCTTGTTGATAGTGCTGTGGTAAAACTTATTCACCAACAGGATTTATATACTTCTTATTTTCACTATTTTTTCTAATTCAACTTCCTTACAGCAGTATTTTTTTTATGTATGTATGTTTGATCTCTCACACAGTATCTATATATAGGTATATATATGCAAGTATAAATATATATAACTTCTGATTAGGCTTAATATTGTACACTTGCACTTTCTTGCTGCATCCTGATTCTTTCCCCCAACCATTTCTATGTAAGAAGTAAAGTTTGCTTTCTCTCTCACATCCCCCTACCACTTCTCTCCACTATCTTTGCTACTCCTTTGTGCCTTTCAAAAATTATTTATATATCAGTCAACTGAACTTGTTTTCCTCTTATAATCATGTAATTATATTCACAGCCTTATCAAGACTGACTCATATGCAGCTGAGAGTGTGATTAACGGTGTAAGATGTCTTTGAAGGTATGGTTATTTTGCCTGGACTGCTGGTTCTGTTTTAGGAGCAGCTCAATAACAGCATATGAGGTGTGGTAGATGGAGAATCTCTCAATCAGCCAGCTGGAGTGAAAAACTCAACAAGGAATAACACTTAAATCAAATCCAAAATACAAACAGACAGCCCAAGTTAATGACATATAGGGCATTCCAAGAGCAGCAAGTTGAGGAAATCTAGGAGACTGCTCCACTGAATTCCATAAGTCTTCTACCACAGAAGGGTACTCCACAAAGGCAGGGGGTCACAGCAGATTAATCCAAGAAACAAAAACAAACAATAGCAGACACCCAATGAGTAGAAAAAGAAATAGTCCATCACCTAAAGGAAAAGGAGAATCCCCAGAAAAACTGCTAAGTGAAATAGAAACAAGCAAACTACCAGACACAGAATTCAAAGCAATGGGTATAAGAAAGCTCAATGAGCTCAACAAGCTCAAAGAAAACTACAAAGAACTCTAGGGGCACTGCAAGGAACTTACTGAAAATTATACCAGCATTAAAAAGGACATAGAAACCATCAGTAAGAACCAGGAGGAAGTGAAGAATACAATTTCTGAACTGAAAAACACAATAGAAGGAATCCAAAACAGGTTAAAGGAAGCAGACGACCAGATTATTGAATTGGAGGACAACATGGAAAAAATACCCAGACAATGCAACATAATGAAAAAAGACTGAAAAAGAATGAAGAGGTGTTAAGAGAGATGCAGAGCAACATGAAATGTAATAATATCCATACCATAGTGATACCAGAAGGAGAAGAGAAGGAAGGGATGGAAAACCTGTTTGAAAAAATAATGATAGAAAACTTCCCTAAGTTGAAAATGTCACTCAAGTTCAGGAAGCTCAGAGGGTCCCAATGAAGATGAACCCACTCCAAGACACATTATAATTAAAATGGAAATTTTTAAAAACAAAGAGAGAATCCTAAAAGCATCAAGAGAGAAACAGCTAATAACATATAAGGGGATTCTGACGAGGTTATCAAATGATTTCTCAACAGAAACACTACAAGCTAGAAGGGAATGGCAGACAAATATTCCAAGTAGTGAAGAAGAAAGGCCTGCAACCAAGAATATCCTACCCAGCAAGGCTCTCATTCAAAATGGAAGGTGAAGTAAGGAGTTTCCCAGATAAAAGGCTAAAAGAATACATTACCATCAAACCAGCATTGTAAGAGATGCTAAAGGGCCTGTTTTTAAAAAGATGAAGAAAGAGAGAGAGAGAGACAGAGAGGAACACAGGTACAAACAAGAAAACTGTCAATGAAGAAGGATCTGTCAATAATAACTTAAATGTAAACATTAAATGCACCAATCAAAAGATAGGGTAGCTGAGTGGATAAGAAAATATGACACACATATATGCTGTCTACAAGAAACCCACCTAAGAACAAAAGATTAACACAGACCAAAAGTGAAGGAATGGAAAAATATATTTCAAGCAAATGTACATGAAAAAAAAGGCTGGGGTAGCAATACTTAATTCAGACAAAATAGATTTTACAATGAGGTCCATATTAAGAGACAAAGAAGGACATTTCATAATACTTAAGGGAACAATCCATCAAGAAGATATAACCCTTGTAAACATATATGCACCCAATATAGGAGCTCCCAAATATATAAGGAAAAACTTGGAAGCCTTCAAGAAAGGATATCAACAGCAACTTGCTAATAGTAGGGAACTTTAATACCCCATTATCAACAATGGACAGCTCTTCTAAGCAAAAAACACCAAGAATATTGCAGCATTGAACAACACTCTAGATGAAATGGACTTAACTGATACATGCAGGAGGAAGGGGGCAGGGAGAGGCAGAGGAAGAGTCAAAGAAGGGGAGCAGTTTAGACAAAGATCCTAGTATGGAAGAACCATGGACAAGGACAACAAGTGGGATTGATTTTGTGGGGGAGTGGGTGGGTGGGGAAGGGGACAGAGGGGAGCAAAAAGGGGATGGATATAATACAACAACAATAAAATTAAATTTTAAAAAATGGGCAAAGGACCTGAACAGACACTTCTCCAAGGAAGACATACAAAGGGTCCGCTGGCATATGAAAGGATGCCCAAAAGCACTAGCCATCAGAGAGATGCAAATTAAAACCACAATGAGATATTACCTCATACCTGTCAGAATGGCCATCATCAACAAATCAACAAGTGCTGGGGAGCATGTGGAGAAAAGGGAACCCTGATGCACTGCTGGTGGGAATGCAGACTGGTGCAGCCACTATGAAAGACAGTGTGAAATTTCCTCAAAAAACTAAGAATAGAACTGCCTTATGGCCTGGTGATTCCACTGCTAGGATTATACCCAAAGAATTCTGAAACACCAATTGAAAAGAATCTATGCACCCCTATGTTCATAGCAGTGCTATTTACAATAGCCAAGCACTGGAAACAACCTAAGTGCCCATCAGTGGATGAACTGATCAAAAAACTGTGGTACATTTATGCAATGAAGTTCTATCAAGCAGAAAGAAACAGAGAACACCTACCATTTACAATAGCATGGATGGAACTGGAGAGTATCATGCTTAGTGAAATAAGCCAGGCAGCAAAAATTAAATACTTAAATACTGACTTAATACAGGAGACTAATGAACAAACAAACAAGCAAAACAGAACCAGAGACATGAATACAAGGAACAGATTTTCAGTGTGCAGAGGGGAAGAAGGGGGAGAGGGGAGAAGGAGGCAAGGAAGGGGAGCAGTTTAGTCAAGAAACTAGCATGGATGACCCATAGGCATGGACAAGTGGCACTGACTGGGGGGGTTTGTGGATAAGGAGGGTGGGGGAGTGGGGAGCAGGGCAGGGAAATGAGGTGAATGTAATATAACCACCATAAAACTAAATTTAAAAAACATCACAGGAATCAACACTATTCTCCTAGCAGGAGGTAAACAATTAGAATATAAGGTCCCAGACCAGGGAATTAAGGACCCCAGCATTTAGAAGTCAGAAAGATTTAAGTAATAAAATGGAAACAGCCTAGTTAATAAAGTGGAAAGGCAGAGTAGTTCAGGGGAAGAGAGAAATAATTGGTAGCTGAAGGGAGATTTTTGGTCAAGATTTCTGTTTTGTTTTTGTTTTTCAAGGAGGAAAACACAAGAGACTGTTTGAAGTCTGTTTAAAAAAAATATCTTAGAGAAAGAGTATGATTAAAGACATAAAAAAATATGAAGGAAAAACTAGACAAGTAAAAATACAAAACAGCCTAACAAAAAGAGTGACAATACCAGATGTTGTCAAGAAGGTGAAACAATTTGAGTTTTTATTTATTGTTGCTGAGGACATAAAATGGTGCAATGATTTTGTTAAAAACTCTTTTCACTTTTACAATAACCATATACTTTATGAGTTAGCAAATTCCCCCCACAGACTTTTATTCAAATTGAATAACATGTCCATGAAAAGAATATCCACAACCACTCTGCTCATAATACCCCAAATTTTGAAATAATCCAACTATCCATTAATAGAAGAATAGATAAACAAAGTGTGACATATGCAGAAAATGTAATTTTACTCAACCATAAAAAACACCTGATACGTGGAAGAATATGGATGATCTCAAAAAATGTTTTGCAGATTGGAAGAGGCCAGACACAAAGTAATACCTACTGTATGATTTTATTTTACATGAGGTTCTAAAACAGGTGAAACTAATTTTTATTTGAGAAAACTTCTGAAAGGCAGTTTTCCCCATTGGGAGCTGAGGTAGGGTGTTGATTGGGAAGAAAATGAAGAAAATTTCTGGGGTGATAATAATTTCCTATCTCTTGCCAGGATTTGGGTTATGTTAATATATGTATTTATTAAAACTTAATAAGTATATATACCATTATATATAATATTTTTTTCAAGAGAAAAAATAGAAGTAAATAGTAAGCTTCAGTTGATTATATGCATGCCGTAGTATTTCAGGAAAATGTAATAATGCCTACAATTTACTTGAAGATACATTTAAAATTTAAAAGATGGATTGATGATGGGTGGTTAGATACATGATAAAATGAGTATAGTAAAGTAGGAATGGTAGAATCTAAGCAGCGGTCATATGGGTGACCAATTTCTGTGCATTTGAAATTTTTTTATATCTAAAAATTGAACAATAGGCAGTTGGGAAAAGATTTCTGGAGGTATAGAGTTGGATTTCCTTTAGTTTGGAGAAATACCTCTGCAAGTATTTGGAGGGAAAAAGAGAACCAGAGAAGAACTGCTCCTAAAAGAATCCAACCTTAATAGAAAGAGAAGAAATGGACATAATTAAGTCATTTTTGGTATAACAAAACTCAGAAATATCAAGTTGTAAAATTACAAGAAATGTCTGAACATTTTGTGTGTGTGTGTGTGGCTCAACTGCTCATCAGTTTGTAAGATTGTTAAGGGCATAGCTAACATATTTTTTCTCTGTACACTTGGCACAGTGACCGTTCCTTGACATATCAATTAATCAAGTGTTTCTCTTCTTCATCTATCATAGTCTTGAATCATACAAAGGGCCAAAAATTATAGTCTTGTAACTGCATAAAGCTTCTCCTTTCCCATGCTTGTAAAGTTCATTTAAAATCTATTCTTCACTATTCTACACAGAAATCTTTTCTTTTGTTCTCTCAATGCTTTGGAGTCCAAGAAATCTTCATTCATTTTGCAACTCCCTGTGACAGCTGATGTAAGTTGGCAGAACACGAAAGGTAGTTGAAGTGTGGCAGAAGGTGCATGAAGCAGTCATTCTTCCTCTGATACACTCCTGATCACTCTGAACTATGCTAGGTTAAGCAAGTCCAACATCTCTATAGTACCTTATACAGGATTTGAACTTTCCTTATAGAGGCATACCCTCATTCTTTTTTTTTTTTTTTTTTTTGCTTATTTATACATTCTGTGGCAAACAAAAATAAAAGTGGGAGGTGAGGGTCATGTCTAATGCAGAAACACTGGTGTGGACTGACCTGAAATGTGCCGTTATTCACACCAGCGGAAAACTCAGCACCCTTTGTGGGAAAGGAACGCACCAGGCAGAGGAAGCACAGCCAAGATGTTCTCTACACACTCAGCAGGCCATTCATGGACCCTGAAATTAAAAGCAAACAATTCTATTTGTTTCCCTTGTTAGTGATAGAGTCAGTGAAATTCTACACTATCCAGGTGAAGGGAAAAGGTAAAAGAAAAATGAGTTAAAAAGTAGTATGTACATTCAAAATTTAAATTTCTTGCCAGTTCAGCACTGTAAGATGTCATGGGTAACATAGGGAATACTTATTTAAATTTTTCATATATCCTCAGAATGAATCAAGATTAAAATGAGAAGGTGCACATAATGGTGAAAAAGGAGCAAAATTTCAAGCTTCCTTCAGGTGAAAGATTAGTCATTTAGGGCCTTCCCATCTAATAAAGTGAACTAGCAACTGCAACTTGCTTGCTTAAGAACAAGCTTGTCAAAAAAATAGTTTTCTAGACATTTCTACTCTGTTACATAACTAACATACATTGTTTAAAAGCTATCCCTGTCTTTAATTCTTACCCCAAATTTTTTTCTGAAATAGCAAATACATTTTATCTAAGAGGCTAATCGTACATGAATAGGTATATAAACTCTGGTTTGAGTAACAAAAACAGACATTGGTGTTTAGATATTTTCAGTGTACCTCATATTGGAGAGTTATGTTTTTAGTTTTGGAATTGATAGGGCTATGTACAAAGCAGATCAGTGCCTGCTTTAATTATCAAAACATACAAAGAAACTTAAGAAAACATCTGTATTTCAAAGTCTGACTTTGTCTTTCACACTCCAGTTGTTAGTGGTATTAGACACAGTGACATATAGACGGAGAAAGGACATGACATAGATAAAGCCAACAAAAATGGAACAAAACACAAGAAGACGACATTTATAATGTCACTGACAAAGGCAGTCACTTCACTTTAAATAATGTGGCAGGCTGCAAAACTATAGCAATTACTACACTTTCATTTTCATTAACTAATAAACCAAGGAAAACAATTTAAGTATCTGAATGTCATTTTTCAAATGAAAATAAACTGTAAACATTTGAATAACATCACAGCAGGGATAATATACCTAAGGAAATCTATTGAAATATGCTGGTAGATTCATCCTCTTCTATCACATTAAAACTGCAATTGACTGTAAACCTCCTACCACTCTTCACTGAGACTTTAATTGTAAAGATTCCTGTTACATATCATATTAGAATTTAGTTAAAATTGTAGAACACATTATTTCCAATCAGACAGCCAACCATCACTCACAAAGATTTTTAAAAAGGTGATTAATAATTCATCTCAGATAAGGAAAAGATCTATATTTATACCATCTTCTCAGCCACCATAAACTACCTGACAATTGTTCAGTAATGATGCCCAGTAAATTCTTTAAAATGGTAATTTGTCATTCTGTCACTTCATTTGTGACCTAAAATTCCTCACTTGAGGCATCATCAAATAAATTAATCACTTTCCAGGATCCATTTCTCTGTTCTGCACGTTATTATGCCCGGGCTCTCTTGTGTTTCTCTTCATTTACATATATTTAATGGCTGAGCCGTGGCTCACGATGGCACATAACGCACACATCTCATTACAGGTGAAATATTCTAACTGCCACTATCACTGGGAAAGAAAATAACTCTCCCAATTTAATTTTCCTGATGTAACAAAACCATGATTCTTCACTATGAAATGTTGATGCCATCCATCAGTCACAATCAATAAAATCATCATAGAAGTACGCCTTCTTCAGCATCTTTTCTTCTTACTGGTATTATTTGAGGAAGGTAATTAAACTCATAATATGTAATGAATGTAAATGAAGTAAAAATCCTCATGTTTGCTCTCTAACTATGCTTATTTTATGGCTTTAATTTCAAATGTTTTCCCCCACAAATTACAAATACATAAGGTCTGAATAGAGAGGTATCCACTGCAAAGACACTATTTATCAACAAATAGAATTAATTAAATAGTATTTTTGTATAAAAGTACCAAGAAAAACTCTAGATTTTTTAGTTAAATGATATGTTCTCTTTGAGTTTATCTATTTTCAGGCTTTCTTCAAATGTATCAGGGAGTTTTGATGCAGGTGGCACTGTGTGCAAAATTAAATGATTTTTTTTTTCTTTTTTGTAACCAGGACTATTGATTCCTGACATCTAAGGAAGGGCTGAAGTACTTTCCGTTCATGTCTTGTTGAACTAGACAGTCTTGCCCATCTCTGCCTAAAGAAGCCTATGAAAATCTAGATCAAAGAAGCAGGGCATTTTACAAACAGTGGTTTGGGAATTAGCACTTCATATCTATTTCCAACTACTGTAAATATTCATCTCAAATTGCTATCGTATTATGTTTGTAAAGGTCAATAGGGAGTGTTTTAAAGTAAACTAGTGTCACATAAACATCGCCCATGTCTCTTAAGTATGTTACGACTTAATTTAACATTTATTAACTAGTTCTCTCCACACACTTAGGAACATTAGCTTCAGGGGAATGGTGCCTTATACAAGTCCATTTGGAAATGGTGACTTTATCTTAAAAGTGATCTTTGTTTGCCTGTTTAAAATAATGCTTGAGAGAATGTCTAAAATAAGGAGTGAAATATTAATCCTACATTTCTGAAACAAAGGAGAAAGTAGGTGAATATCACTGCTCCACAGATGAATAGCCTAACTACAATATTGACAAACCATCTACACCATACCACCTTCCTTCCTCATTAATTATCATATAGTTATTTTTAATGGGTGCTTATTTAAGAAAAAGAAAGACTGCATATGCAGTTTTGCGTATGTTTTTATTAACACTGCAGCAGTTTGTTAACCTACAGCAAACCCTCTGGCACAAAACCCCCACAGACTTGGATAAAAAAAAAAAAAAAATTAGGGGCTAACCACTTTCTGGAGCTATGTGGGGACAGCCTGAGGTGCATCTGAAATTTGAGACAGCCATCAGCTCAGGTTAAAACAGGAGCTGGGCTCCTTCATCGGCATTCCTACAGGAGACTGGGCTGGAGCCGTGAATGGTGTTCTAGTTTGGGATGTAGCTGATTGAATCTTCAGATAAACACCAAAGTGGCCTGGAATGGCACATTGTGGTGGTGGTGGCAGGGAATAAAAACAAACTTCTATCATAATTAAATAAAACAGAGACTACTCATTCCCATAGATAATAAGCTCTGGATGCAATGGTAGGGATTAAAAGAGTTAAACTGTAAGACTACTAGAAAATAGCACAAAAACTACAACCAAATGACACTAGCCATGTATTAACACAAAGCCATTAAGTAAAATAAATTAAATTATTCTGGAGAATAGGAAAGAGAGAGAGAGAAGAAAAATACTTTTTTTCCCTGCATGAATGAACTCTGCATTTTAGCACATTTGATGCTCTTAGTATTTAATGAACAAAAGTATATTTTAAGAACAGATGTTTCAGAAACAAAGAGGAAAGAAGAAAGATCCTTGGAAATATAAATACATGTATTAATTCAGCTAAATGTACCACGGAAACTAGTGATTGCCCACATTTTGGAAGAGTGCACTTAACAAGACTGACCTTTAATGGAGATAAAAGGTGAAGGTATTTCCTTATTATTTAAACAATCATCTTGTCTTTTGCAGAAGATGAATTTACTCCTCTAGTTGTATTTATAATTTTATTAACAAAAGTTGCTCAAACTCAAATCCACTTAGAGAAACCTAGCCATTAACCTGTGTACCCAAATAATAGCACTAGAAGATACTGTTGTTATGATTGGTCTCAGGCAGTATTTTCCTAGATTACAGGAAGTTGTAATCTAGGAAATGTCAAACTTGCAGTTGCTAAAGTAAATGTTATATAATAATATCTAATTAAACCAAAGTTTCTATGGCACAAATCCTAATAAACTTAAAGTAGCAAGCTTGGTTCACAATACCTATCTGTAGCCAAAGGCCAATGTTTATAAGATTCTTAAATAACTCCTTTTGCCCGAAATAATGCATTACTGAAAATTCAAATTACCTAGAACACAAAGTAAACACTGTACTGAATTTGACCCACGAGGTAACTTTGAATAAGTTACATTTCCTCTTGAGAATCTTCCCCTTCAGATCTTTAGAATGGGGATTAAAAATCAAACAAATACAAAATTCATAGGATAGCTACAAAAATCAATTATTAAATGGGAAAAAATAAGTTAAAAGCTTTCAAAATTAGGTTAATTACATTTCTAGTTTTTGTATGTATTCTATTAGTTTTGTAGGGCTGTCATAACAAAATACTACCAACTGGATGGCTTAAAGAATAGAAATTTATTTCCTACAGTGCTGGAGGCTGAAAGTCCAAAATCAAGGTGCTGGTTGATTTTGCTTCTCCTGAAGCCTCTCTCCTTGGCTTTCTGATGACTACATACTCCTTTTTTTTCTCCCATAGTCTTTCCAGAGATGCCAATCATTGCATTAGGCTCCACTTTTATGATCTCACTTAACCTTATAACATAAATTTAGAGAGCACAATATTTGGTCTGTAATAAACATGTGTGTATGTGTGTGTATTACCTAAAATTAATTTATATACATGAAATTTTAAGGAAGAATTCTTAAGATAACTGTAGTAATAACTATGATTGCTCACTGATATCCAGTTTTCTCTCTTCTCAGGCATTTGGGAAAATCATACAATCCATCCTCTTAGATGTATACTTGTAACTAGTTTTGGCCAATCAGCTATAAATGTTCATGATAATTTTAACTCTTGGTATGAGACTCTCCAGCACTCTTTCGCCATGGTGATAATGATCTTGAGCTGAGATGAAAGTGTTATAAGACTGAGGCAGCCTAGATGGCTGAATCTCCTCCACATGGAAAAAAGCTAGCCTGCATAGTTACTCAAAACCAAAGCAGACTTCGCATGCATAAAGTACAAACCTTTGGCTTTGTTAAACTGGTGTGGCAAACACAACCTCAAGAGACTCCTGATGAGTCACACTCTAGTGTAATCCTTCTCCCTGAATGCAGGCAGAGCTTCTGACTCACTCCTTAACAACAGAATATAGCAAAGGGGAGGGGGACAATCAACCCCCTAAATAAATTATGCTGTATGACAAGAGTGATGGGATGGTATAACCTTGACTACGTTACATTAGATAAGACACTGCTTGACATACTTCAGGGGAGAAATTCCCTCTGGTCTTGAAGGTGAAAGCTGCTATAATATGAACTAAGGAAAGGACATTATGGCAAGAATTTGGGAGAAGCTTGAGGTTCTGAGCTATTCCTCCAGCCAACACCTACCTCAAAATCTGGGTCCTCAGTGCTTCAACCTCAGAGATTGACTTCTGCTAACCTCAGAGATTGAATTCTGCTAACAACCACATGAACTTGGAAGATGACCCTAACACGTAGAAATGAGTACAACCCAGTCAATATGATTTTTGCAGCTTTGTGAGATTTTTAGCAAAAGACTCTGGTAAACTATGACCATACTTCTGATTCACTGAAACTTGACATAATAAGTGTATGTTGTTTTAAGCTGTTGAATTGGCAGTAATTGGTAGGCAGTAGTAGAAATCTGACACAGTCACTGAGACTTTAGGGTTGTTTGTCATCCCAGCATAAACCTAGTTATCCTGACTGATTCTGAAACAATCGGTTAGGGTGGAAACTGGGGCTGATTGCCAAAGCAATTAAGTGGATAATTGGCTGAACAGTCATAACCACCATAAGTACAGAAGGATGGACTAGTATCTTTCAGAAGGGAAGTGTGCTACTGTACCAATCTCTCACTTACATTTTCGCCCATTGGGTGCTGTAAAGATACACTTCTTTTTTTTTAAAGATTTAATTTTATTATTTCTAGAAAGAGGGGAAGGGAGAGAGGCAGAGAGGGAGAAAGACATCAATGTATGGTTGTGTTTCACCTGCCTCCAGCCACAGACCTGACTGGAGACCTGGCTTGCAACCTGGTTATGTGCCCTGGCTGGGGAATTGAACCTGCGACCTTTGGGTTCGCAGGCCGGCACCTTATCCACTGTGCTACCAGCCAGGGAAGATACACTTCTTAAATTTCAAAATGTTGCAATGTTTACAGGGTTATAAAAAACAGTGGGTTTCAGAAATAGGATCAGGGATGCCTGTAAAGGACAAACCTAAATACTAATTAAAATGAAATCAAAGGTAGGATTTTTGGTACTAAAAGTCTAGTCAAGATCTTTAGCAACTACAACTACTTGGTTTCCATACCATGATTTCAGTTGTTGCTTCTCCCATCCAATCTAAGAGGAGCATAAACTAAAAGAGGCATCTTGTGTTCTATAAATATTTTCATACATTTAATCTGGTGTCATCCTTCTACCCACTCCAGTATCATTACCAGAAAACATGTATCAAGATTGTTGACTTCTCTACAGAATAAATAACAGATGCAATCTCTACATATGGGAAGCTTTACATCTAAGGTATTCCTATGAACTCATTAAAAAGAAGAGATAGAGACCTGGCACAGTAGATAAGGCACCAGCCTGCAAACCCAAAGGTTGCTGGTTTGATTCCCCAGCCAGGGCACACAACCAGGTTGCAAGCCAGGTCTCCAGCCAGGTCCATAACTGGAGGCAGGTGGAAGGCAACCATACATTGATGTCTCTCTTCCTCTCTGCCTCTATCCCTTCCCCTCTCTCTAAAAATAATGAATAAAATCTTAAAAACAAAAGAAGAGATAGAGTTGAAACAGTTAAATATAAAGTTCTGAGACAATAAAGAACCAAATCCTCTAATGCTCAGAAAAGGTTTGACTAATGAATCATAGAATGGAATAGTCAAATGTGGCAAATTCAAAAGAGAATACTCTAATAAAAGTGTTTATTTGGGGTTTAAACATCAGAGACAGCTCTGGTTCCTTCAAAATGGCAGTATTCCAATAGAAATGATAAAGTAAAATATTCTTTCTAGAGTTTGTAGAACTGGGGAACATCAACACACATATAGCAAGTAAATAGTATATCTCTTGCACATTTTGCTTCTGAAATTGTTGAGAGTTTATGGAATCTCTTTGTGCCTAGGCTTAAAATTCGGGCATATATTTTCTACCATCCAGTAAAATATAAACATAGATCTGATTGAAAGCATGGTACTATCGTTTCCAGTCTTTGATTCCACCAGAAACATTTTGAAAGATCGTTTAAATCTTATTCCAAAATACTAAAGTGGACTTTTTCTTTTCTCTCATTTGACATTTGACTGCAATAGGCACATTGAGTTCTATACCAAGGATTCTGTGATCATTAGAGAAAGATGCTACAGAGAGAACTTGTCTGTTGTGAATAATGCTGTTGTAGTTGAGATGGGCGGTGGGTATGTGGACTTCAGCATTTTCGGTGGAACAGTGTCCACTAAATATATGAGCCTTGTACCGCCTCTGTATATTTCACAAAATGAGATGTAATGGAACTGACAAGGACAACAAACTCATTCCAAAGGTTCTTCTCTTTTACTAGTTTCAATCCTGGGGAAGCAAATCTAAACCCTGAAAAATGTTTTCCCTAGTGTACAATACAGTAAGATTGATTTTTTTTTTTTTTTTTTTTTAATGTTAACATTACCATTTGCTGTTTTTGTTTCCATGGTACTCAGTTCAATCACAACTATTAGTAGTAGATGTGCCTTTGCTCCTCGGTGCTGGGAATTGGATTATTTTTTCCATAGGCACATCCTGTTTCAGTAACTGAATGAACCACCAAGGAGTAAAACAAAAGATGAAACATCCTTTAAAGGAAGACAAAATAAATATTTCAATTAGGTAATTACCAACCACAGCCTTAAAAAATTCTCCAGCTCTGTCCTTTTCAATAGCAGATTATTATGCAACATGGTTTTGTTATTCTTAAATTCAAACACAAGAATGCTTTTCAAGTTTGGGTTAAAATAATTTCTTCTGATGTTTAGAGGCTGGTTCTGGCTTCTTCAGAATTTTATGGCACTTTAGAGCAAATGAACTGATTTTTCTGTGTTCATGCTTTCCTTCTACCTAATTTAAGGTAATATAAATACCTTAATAACTTAAATAAATAATTTAAGTAATATAAATAATTTACATGACACCATGTAACATGTTGGATTTCTTTTACGGAAAAGAAGTTTGGAGTTAATGTTAAGAGGATAGACTTGAAACTCAGTGCCTCAGGTTTTCCCCTATGTACAATTGTTAACAGTCCACACCTTATGGTATATAATAATAGTAGTCAACACTTGTGGACATTTAGTATGTACCATACTTCTAAATACTTTACACATATATTAAGTCTGTGTTCATAAGCTACCTGGAATAGCTCAGGCACAATCTGAGCACTCAGTAAATGATGGTAATAATCATGATTATTAGTAGTATTAGTAGCAGTCATAGTAATAGAAATACGTATGGTAAAATTTTATATACATTTTGTAGCTCCATTTGTTATTATACTAGATTTTAAATTCAGCTTTTCACCAAAAAGGCATTTCAACATGTTTTGTTGTTGTTCAGTTTGGTTTGGTTTTTACAGTTCTAGTAAAAAGTTAAGAAAACATGTTCTGAGTATCTATGAAGGATGATGAAAATTTTACATTTAATGTTTTACAGGGTGCATGTGATCAACTGGTAAAATTTTAGTAAAATAAACAACATACCCCAAAAGTATTATATTTTGAAATAAATTTATTCTTATATGTAAATATATAAACATAGTTATTATTTTTTAAATTCAAAAATGTCTCCATTTGCTGCAATAATAAACTTGATTCAACTTCAGAATCTTGAGCATGCTTTCATTAACTTTTCTTTATCCATGGACATCATCATGTTTTCAACTTTAGCTTTAATAATCTCTTTATTGGCATAGGTTGTTTATTAAATTCACAAAATTCACAAATGCTGCATACATAATAGTCTAAAGGATTTGCATCTGGTGAACTAGGCAGAATTCAGGAACACTGACGCTGAGAAATTCTTGCACCTTTTTGGCATTATGTGCTAGTGGTGCACCATCTTGTTGGAAGATACAATGATGTCTATTTGCAACTTGCTTCATCCACAGTACAATTACTTCTCTCAAAATATCAAGGTAAACATTCTGGATCTTCATTGATGATCTCCTGGATTCTGTGTACAATATCTGCACTTGTGCTATCCTTGTGTACCTTATACGTTTTCCTTGTTGGTGTGGTGACATCAGGATCAGCATCATACACCTTCTTCATGTTGTCAACTGTATGTAAAGAGATGTTATTGAAGTCCAAAATTCCCTTAGCAGTTGGTCTTGCACACAGTCCAGAAACCATGGTTGTTCTAACATCATATTCCTTTGACATGACAGTTGCTCTCAGAATTTAGTACTTTGTATCTGAAACAATGATGTTAAATCATAACCTGAGAAACATATTTCAAAATTAATAAGCATGTGAAATAAGGAGATGCAAAATTCCTGCCAATTGATCATCCACACCCTGTATACTCTATAATTGTCCTAGAAATACAACACAAATAGGCACAGGATAAGTGTCATCCAGTAAGTGTGAAATAACAATATGAAGAAAACATAGATTATAATAATATCAGTTCCCTAAATTAACAGAGCACATGCTGAACACATGTAAATATACCACTTTTGTGATAACAGGGGGTTGTAGGAATTCTTTAAAAATGGAAAAGTTAAGGTGTTCCTTTCCCCTACATGTATGACAACTCTTCTGTGTTTGGACTCAAAATGCTCTGCACCTCTCAAGTGGGAACAGAGTGAGAAGCAGCTCTTACATGCAAGCACCCTGTGCATGCTCACAGGTCCTTCATTGCATTCCATGCCCTAAGTGCACTCCCTCCTTCATTCTCTAGAGGGAATATGCAATGGAATAACTTCATAATCCCAAACACCAACCCCTGTTTGAAATTGTTAAGGATATCAGGAATTGTAAATTTTTCCATCTATTTTAAAGATAATCCAAACATTTTGTTGTTTTTGAATATTTTATAGTGTCAAATAAACCCATGCTCCTTGTCAAAAGAGTAAGTCAAACAGTTGAGCTTGTCATATGAAGCAAAAGGTTTGTCTTCCGTTCTACTCCTCTGAAGGAATTATTGCTCATCGATAGCTTTATATTCTTACAGGTATCTACGATTTGCTTTGCTTCTCTTGAAAAGATATTGCGACTATGCTTGCACAATATTCATAGATTTCTTTTAATAGTGCTTCTCATGCTTTGGGAAACACAACAAAATCTGGAGTGTACATTAAACAGGGTGATCACAAAGGCGGGAGTAGAGATTTGAACAGAGGCCGAAATAGACTAGCATGCTGTTCCCCAAAAAATGAAGTTGTCATTAGGACATGGGGTAGTTACATGTTTCCCCTATTTCAAGGCACAAAAGAAATGTAAATGCTGTGTCCCATGTGAGTTTTCCAGTCATAAAGATTTCTAAAAGTGTAACAGATGCACCTTTTGCATATTAATAAATATTTTCTTCCAGTCTAGTTTACTAAAATGCTCTGACACTAAGACTGTGCCCTGAGCCTTATCAACCCTGCAGATGTCACATTTTTTAATGTTTCCTAATCTTCTGGTCAGAAACAGTACTTCTACTTCCATTTCCCTAATTACTAGTGAGTTTGCAAATCTTAGTATGTGTTCTTTGACCATTATCACTGCTTATTCTTTTAACTGCCTATTTATATATGTATTTTTGGTCATTTCCTAAGGGATATATAAGAGCTTTTTATATATTAAGCTACCTTTTGCTTTTATAGAGGTTTAGAAGAATTTACCCAGTTAAATGTTGGTCTTTCAACTTGGCTATGTTGCTTTTCATAAGAGTTTTTATATAGTAAAAAACTATTTTTCTTTATTAATTCACTATTAAGTGCCTGTATTATGTCAGACTTTCTTCTAAGAGCCAGTGATATAAAAGGATTAAAAATGTTACAATATAGTACAGGTAGATAGACCAAAAAAATTGTATAAAGATGAGGTGAGTCCTATATTGTGCAAAAGATAAGCAGGAGACAGAGTCAAAAAGTGGTGGGTTGAGCCCTGGCTGGTAGCACAGTGGACAAGGTGCTGGCCTGCGAACCCAAAGGTCGCAGGTTCGATTCCCCAGCCAGGGCACATAACAAGGTTGCCAACCAGGTCTCCATTCAGGTCTGTGGCTGGAGGCAGGTGAAAAGCAACCATACATTGATGTCTCTCTCCCTCTCTGCCTCTCTCCCTTCCCCTCTTTCTAAAAATAATGAAATAAAATCTTAAAAAAAAAAAAAAAAAGTGGTGGGTTTACAGAGATTATTGGAGGAAGGCTCCCCTCTCTGCAGTGGGTGACATTTATGCAGACCCCAGAAGGAAGAGGAGTGAACCACACAGGGAAGGCACTTCCACTCAGGGAAATAGTGAGACAACCTTGTCAAGTGTGTGTGAAGAATGGCAAAGAGGCCAAAGGTCAAGTGGATGAGTAAAAGGGGAGTGGGAGCAAATGAGGTCAGGGAGGTGGCAGGTATCAAACTAGGTAGAAATTTGTAGGTCATGATGTTAGAGGCCACTAAGAGAATTTGAGCAGTGTGTCTGACTTAATTTTAAACAGATGTGCTTTCTGAACAACAGGGAATAGACTACAGAGTATGAGAATGGAAGCTGAGGTAGAACATTTAGGAGGACATTGTAATTGGCCAGGTAAGAGATAATAGCTTCTGGGCATTTTGACATGCTTATGAGTTACTGTTTTTTAAGAAAGAGTATAAAGACAAAATTTATGTACATAATTTTAATTGGGTTGAAATTTTTGTTTATAATTAGGTCTTTTATCATGTGCAATTTATTTTATTTTTATATTAATTTGTAATGATAATACATAACATTTATTGTATAACATTTTGATTTGATTCATCTAAATATTGCAATATGACTGTCATCCAACTGTCAGCTAACACCTCTATCATGTCACATAATTATTCTTTTCTATGATGAGAAGATTTAAGATTTAATATTAGCAACTTAGAGGTATTGTTGATTATAATCACGATGCTGCATATTAAATTTCCAGAATGCATTCATCATCAAATTGCAAATTTGTACCAGGTAATATTTTATCAATTCCACCCACCCCCCCACAAGCCCTGGTGACCACCATTTAACTCTGTCTTTATAAGTCTGACATGTTTAGATTTCACATATAAGTAATATCACATAGTATTTATCTTTCTGTACCACATAATATCCTCAAAGCTCATCCATGTTGTCACAAGGGCAGGATTTCTTTATTTCTCATGCTGAGAAACACATTTTCTTTATCTATTCATTGATGGACACGTAGGTTGTTTCCATATCTATTGTAGATAATGCTGCAACAAACATGATAGTTCAGATATCTCTTCAACTTTCTGGTTTTCATTGTCTTTGGTATATGAACACAGTAGTAGAATTTCTGGATCAGATAGATGGTAGTTCTATTTTTAGTTTTTCCATTAATTTCCATTTTTATTTTTACATTTTCCATGGTTTCCACAGTGGCTGAATCAATTTACATTCCTACCAATAGTGCCTTAAGGTTTTCTTTACCCCAGATCCTCACCAATGCTTGATGTCTTATGTTCTTAATGATGGCTATTCTAATAGGAGTAAGATATATCTCATTGTGGTTTTGATTTGTATTTCCCTGATTATTAGTGATGTTGAGCATCCCTTCATGTATGTGTTGGCCATTTGTATATCCTCATTTAAAAAAATGACCATTCAGTTCCTCTGACCATTTTTAATTGGATTATTTAGAGGGGTTGTTACTGAATTGTATTTTTTTTTATATAAGTTGGCTAATAACTCCTTATCCAATATATGATTTGCAAACATTTTTCTTATTCTATAGGAAGAATGAATGTCCATGCTACCTAAAACTATCGATAGATTCAATGCAATTTCTGTCAAAATGCTGATGGAATTTTTCACAGGAATAGGTAATGAAATCCTAAAATTTGTATGGCACTACAAAACATCCCAAATAGCAAAAAGCAGTCCTGTGAAAAAGCAAAGCCAGAGGCATCACACTTTCTGATTTAAAAATATTATATAGCCCTGGCTGGTAGCACAGTGGATAAGGCGCCAGCTTGCAAATCCAAAAGTTGCTGGTTCGATTTCCCAGCCAGGGCACATAACCAGGTCTCCAGCCAGTTCTCCAGCCAGGTCTGTGACAGAAGGCAGGTGAAAGGCAACCATATATTGATGTTTCTCTCCCTCCCTGCCTCTCTCCCTTTCTCTCTCTCTGGAAAATAATAAATTTAAAAATCTTTTTAAAAACTATGATACAAAGCTATAGTAATTAAAACAATATAGTACTGGCATAAAAATAGTCACATAGAAAAATAGAGAGCCCAGAGATAAACATCCACATATACTTTCAACTAATATTTGACAAAGGAACCAAGATTACTCAGTGAGGAAAGGATAGTCTCTTAGACAAATGGTGTTGGGGAACTGGATAATCACATGCAGAGCAATGAAACTGAATCTCTATGTTACACCACTCACAAGAAATAACCTAAAATGGATTAGACTTACACATCAGGACTGGTGCCATAAAACAGGGAAGAAACTCCTTGACCCTGGTCTTGGCAATCTTTTTGTCTATAACACAAAAAACACAAGGAACTGAAGTAAAAATTAACAAGTGAAACTATATCAAATTAAACTTCTGCAAATTTGATATTAAAATTGCAAAACAATTTTAATAAATGTGCAATTTATTTTAGAGTAAAAGGTAAAATAGGTTTTTTCACCCTACATTTACTTATAATTTTTCAAGGACTACTTAGGTTGAATGTATACATTTAGACATTTTTATACACCAAAAAAAAAATGTGTTTTGTACATGATAAATTAGAGATTCAGCTTCAAGGATTTCTTCCCCTCCGAATACTTTTACTCCTACAACAGTTCATCTTAAAATGTATCTTCTTCTCACTGAAAAGAGATGCTCTATTCCTCCATGTACTTGACTATATTTCTGGACCATGAATTTATTGATCTCTGTCTTGATCTTTGCTCCAGTATGGAGTTATTCTAATTATTCATATTTTTAATGTATTTAGCACCTGACAAGATTAAGTAAATTTAGTAATATTATGCTCTGACATTAACTAACTAGCTATAACACTTCTATTAAGATATTTATGATAATTTTTCTATCATTATAAAATGTAAAAGCAGAAAAGAACCAAATGAAATCATGCTTTTGAAATATTATATATGTTTCAGTTATTTCATAACCATTACTATATCCCAGAATTCTTCCCTTTTCTTCTATGTATCTCATCCTCTATTTATGAGCTTCTGTGATCCCTCACACATTTGGTGCCATTTGAAAAATAAAAGATTTTAATTTTTATGAGGTTTATTTATCTTTTTTTGCCATTCATATTTTGTTGTCATAAGAAGAACCCATAGCCAAATCTAAAATTGTACATAGTTACTCTTATATTTATTGTAAGACATTTATATATTTGGCTCTAGTATGTAGGTCTAAAGAAATTTTGAATTACTCTATGTATAAGGGCAACTTCTTTATTTTGCATACAGATATTCAGTTTCTCATAGCAGTTGCTCAAAACACAATTCTCCCATTAAATGGTCTTGGTCTCTGTCAAAAATTAGTGGCAATAAACACATGAATTTATTTCTGGACTTTTAAGTTTATTCCATTGACCTATATGCCTACCCTTATTCCAGCAGCACAGTGTCTTGACTTCTGTGTTGCTGCATAGTGATTTTTGAAATTGGAAAATACGAGTCTGTGCTTCTTTTTCAAAGTTGTCTCCCCTATTCTGAGTCCTTTGCAATTCCATATGAATTTTGGGATCAGCTTTCCAAATCCTTAAAAAAAAGCCAGTTTGAATTCTGTAAGGATTGCGCTAAACATATAAAACAATTTCAAGAGTGTTTCCATCTTTACAATAATTCCATGAACATGGGATATTTTCATTTATTTCAATCTTGTTTTTTTCTATATTGCACTGCCACTTTTATATTATGAAATTTGCATTTCTATTGTAAAGTGTACACTTACGTGTTTTATTCTTTTTAATGCTATTGTAAATGAAAATATTTTCTAGATTCTACTTTCAGATTATTCATTGCAAATGTATGGAAATGCAATTAATTTTACATATCTTCATCTTTTATCTTGCAAATTTTCTGATCTCATTAAAAAACTAACATAATTTTAGTGGATTATTTAAGGTTATCTTTAAATAAGATTGTGTCATCTGTGAATATATTTTTCTTATTTTCAACCTATATGCTTTTTATTTTCTTTCTTTTTCCTAATTATTCTTGCTAGAATCCCTAATGCAATGTTGAATAGAACTGATGAAAATCAACATCATTTTCTTCTTATTTATCTTATGAGGGAAGCATCTAGTCTTTCACCATTTGTGTTGACTTTGAGTTTTTTTTTTTAACTTGCCCTTTTTTTTTTTTTTGACCATGCAAAAACTTTGCATTTATTATTTAGATGCAGAAATATCTTAGGTATGAACAAAAACAACATTAATTTTTTAATGCTATTTTCATGTTTTTAATTTAATTTATTGGGGCAAAATGTTAATAAGATTATGTAAGTTTCAAGAGGACAACACTGTAATACATCCTTTGTACATTGTGTTATCCGCTCATCATCCAAAGTTTGGTCTTTTTCCATCACCATATATTTGACCTCCTTTATGTTTGTCAATCCCCTGTCCCCCTTCTCATCTGGTAACCACCATATTGTTGTCTGTGTCTATGAGTTCTTATTTGTGTCTTTGTTTTGGTTGTTCATTGTTGGTTTCTATTTTATATCCTACATATGATTCTTGTCCTTTTATGTCTCACATTTCATTTGGCATGATACTTTCAAGATTCATCTGAGAGTAAATGGTAGTATTTTAGCTTTTCTTGTATCTGACTGGCATTTTACTATATACCACATCTTCTTTATCCAATCATTCAAGCCATGTCTTGGCTATTGTGTAATACTGCAATAAATATAGGAGTACGTATAGCTTTATGAAAAAATGTTTCCAAAATTTTAGGGTAGATACAGAAAAGAGAAATTGTTGAGTCATATGGTAACTCTACTTTTAATTTTTTGAGGAACCTCCATACTGTTTTCCACAGTGGCTGTACCACTTTACATTCCCACCAGTAATGAATGAGGGTTCCATTTTCTACACATCCTCTCCAAAACTTGTTACTACTTGTGTTGATAATAGCCATTCTAATAGGTGTGAGATGGTATCTCATTGTAGTTTTGATTTTAATTTCCCTAATTGCTAGTGAAGTTGAGCATCTTGTCATATATCTGTTGGCCATTTGTATATCCTCTTAGGAAAGGTGTCTGTTCAGGTCCTCTGTCCAATTTTTAATCAAATTGTTTTTTTTTTTGTTTTGTTTTGTTTTGGTTTTTTGCTGTTGTTAAGTTGAATAACTCCTTTATATATTTTGGATATATTAGCCCCTTATCAGAGTTATTATCTGCAAATACCTTCTTCCACTCAGTTGGTGTACTTACCTCATTTATCAGGGTAAGAAAGTTCCCATCCTGGCTGGTGTGGCTCAGTGGATTGTGCACAGGCCAGCTAACCATAAAGGTGGCTGGTTTGATTTCCCAGTCAGGGTACATGCATGAGCGTGATCCAGGTTCCCACTTGCAGGCCTGTGAGAGGTAATTACACATTGATGTTTCCTTCCCTCTCTTTCTCCCTCCCTTCCCCTCTCTTTAAAAATAAATAAATAAATAAAATCTTAAAAAAAAATAAAAGGTCATCAGTTTGATTTTAGGTCTGGATGTGCAGGTTGCAGGTGCAGTCCCTGGTGGGGGGCATGCAAGAAGCAATGGACTAATGTTTCTCTCACACATTGATGTTTTCCTCTCTCTCTTTCTCTCTCCATTCCTTTCTCTCTAAACAAATAAAGATTAAAATAAATTTAAAAAGAAAGTTCACTTCTCTTTCTAGTTTGTTGAACATTTTTCTTGAAAGAGTGTTGGATTTTATCATAGGCTTTCCCTGCATTTTTTGCATGCTATGTCTATTAGAATGAACATGTGTTCTTGGTTTTGTTTTCTATTTATATGGCATTTCATTATATTAATTGATTTCCAGATAGTAAGCCAAGTTTTCATTCCTGAAATGAATCCCATTTGGTCATGGTCTATAATTCTTATGTATTGCTGATTTGGTTTGCTAGTATTTTGTTGAGTATTTTTCCATCCACATTCATTAGCGATATCAGTCAGCAGTTTTCTGTTCTTGTGAAGTATTTGTCTAGTTTTGGTATCAAGATAACACTGACCTCATAGAAAGAGATGAGAAGGATTCTCTTTTTTTTTATTTTTAGTAAGAGCTTATAAAGAATTGGAATCAATTATTTTAAAATGTTTAGTAGAATTCACTTGTGAAGCCATCTGGGCCAGGCATCTTTATGGTAATTTTATTACTACATCTATCTTTTAATTGATTATAAATACATTTAAATTTTCTACTTATTTTTTAGTCAGTTTGAGTAGTTTGTGTGATTTTAAGAATTGCCTAATTCATCCAGGCTATCAAATTTATTAGCACATAATTGTGTATAGTATCCCTTATAGTCATTTTTCTCTATAAGTCCATTAATAGTATTCCTGTTTTTACTTCTAATTCTAATAACTTGATTCTTCTCTTTTTTTCTTGGTCATTCTAGTTAAAGGTCTGCCAAGGTTTTAATCTTTTTGAGGACATAAAGGTTTCATTGATTTTCATTACTATTTTTTCTTATTTCATTAAGGTCCATACTAACCTTTATTACTTCCTTTCTTCTCCTTGCTTTAGGTTTAGATTTTTCTTACTTATTCATTGTTTCAAAATGGAAGATAACCTACTGAATGGAAGAACATTTTTGCCAATATATCTGATAAGGGAATGGTATCCAAAATTTATAAAGAACTTATAAAACTAAATACTAAAACAAACAAATGAACAGTCCAATTTAAAAAAATAGGCAAAGGACCTGAATAGACACTTTTCCAAAGAGGACATACAGATGACTGATAGACATATGAAAAGATACTCACAGTCACTAATCAGAGAGATGAAAATTAAAACCACAATGAGATATCACCTCACACCTGTCAGAATGACTACTATCAATAAATCAACCAACAACAGGTGCTGGTGAGGATGTGGAGAAAGGGGAACTCTAGTGCATTGCTGGCGGAAATGCAGAATGGTGCAGCCACTATGGAAAGTAGTATGGAGATATCTCGAAAAAGTTAAAAATGGAATTGCCTTATGATATACGGTAGGAAACCTGAGTATTTTCCTTTTCCTTCCAGGTGTTGTTATTTGCTCTTTTAGTTTTTTTAGTGACTGGCTGGATTATCATAGTAAAGTCTACTCTACTCCTTCACCCTTTCAATGTGAAGCCTCTGATGTTGCTTTTTAGAGAGCACAGTCTTCCATACGCCCACACTCACCGTAGAAGGACAGTGCATTTGGCAGTGCTCTCGTCTTAATCGCGTTCCCTGACCACAGGTGTTAAACTGGCTCATTATTATATTGTTTTCAGCCATGCCCTGAAAACTTCACAAACTAATTCAATTAAATTTGGGGACCTTGCAGCTATAGTTTCCAAGGTCAGAGATTTGTTCTGACCACCATATGTCTCTTCTCCCATTTTTCTCCACTAGCTATTTTATGGTTTAACCCATTTTTCCATGAATCTCTTAATCTATCAATTGCCTTTCACCAAAACCTCCACTGTTTTTGGGAGTGCTCTTAGGCCTGACTTCTTCATACCCCATTGCAAATAAAGTCAGTTCCTTTGGAGAAGGATTTAAAGTTCATTGTTTCACACCTTGCTTGTCCTCTACACACTAAACCCTACACCTGCCCCCAGGAAAAAATCTCTGAGCCATGTCTTTGGTGGTGTTGAAATGGTGAACTTTTTTAAAGGTGACTCCTTACTTGAAAAACTACTCAGTGGATGAGAAAGGGACAACATTCCTAGGTTTCTTAGGCTTCCCTCTCTTGCTTATAGCATGGAACCCCACCTCATAAGTCAGAGTAAGGGCACCTGGGGGTCTCCAGTATTCTCATAAGCACCATGTCCAAGGTAGAGCCTCAAGACCCATGAGTGGGGGTTAGACAGAAAAATAAGAGAACCCACCTCTCAGCCATACTGGGACTTCACGTTAGCAACAGGAATTTGGACATAAGATGAGAAACGCCGAAGTCCTGCATTTCCAGGAAATAGAGCCCTTTGTCTAGTTGCTGGAGGGAGCTTGAGACCTGTAGGCTTGGTTCTTCCAATCTAGAATGAAGATTCTGTCTTACTGAAATGAAAAGAGGAAGAAAGGAAGGGTGTGGGCCTTTGTTCAAATACCGTAGTGCCTGAAATTCTTGCCAAGTTATAGTATATTTTCTATAATAAATATTTCCTCATTTCCTATATGTCCTTAGGAAAATTTTCTGAAGTTTTAAGTGGTTTTTATTTATAATTTTTTTTAAGAAATCTTTTTTTTTTTTTTAAAGATTGTATTTATTATTATTTTCAGAGAGAGAGAAAGGAAAGGAGAGGCAGAGAGGAAGAGAAACATCAATGTATGGTTGCCTTTCACCTGCCTCCAGCTACAGACCTGGCTGGAGACCTGGCTTGCAACCTGGTTATGTGCCCTGGCTGGGGAATCGAACCAGGGACCTTTGGGTTCGCAGGCTGGTGCCTTATCCACTGTGCTACCAGCCAGGGCTATTTATAATTTTTACCACTTCTATTGGGGCGCGGTCTCATAGAGTATTTATACTTCCATGAGCAATACATACATGATAATTTTACTTGCTCCATAGCCTGGCCACGCTATGTTATTTTTTGGTCCTTTTAATTTTATCATTTCTATAGTGCTATGTTGGTATCTCACTATGTTTATAATTTATATTTCCATGATAAGCAATGATGTTAAGTATTAGAGTGGAGCATTGGAGAGGGAATTCACACCAATTTATTCTTGGGCAGTAGGCAAGAAACGAGAGTCATAGGAACCAAAATCATCTGTACTGCCTGAATGACAGGGACTCATATATATGAAATTAGAAAGTGGCATGAGGCTAACCAGAACTGTGTAACACTTACACACTAAGGATTTCTCTTAGATACTGGTGACCTGGGAAAATACATGCATGTAGAAGTGGGGATTCTGGCCACAGTCACCCTGATATGACAGGGCTCATGCCATTTGTGGTCAAAAACTGCTGAATACTCAGTGCAGTGTGGGCAGGTGTACTCATAAAGCACCCATCATGCAATGGGCAAACACATCAAAATAGTGTAAAAAAATATTCACTGAAGCTGAACGCAGCCTCTCGTAACAAGGCTAGATAGTAACTGATACAGATGGGTTCCTAGAATACCTACCTAGCAGAAGAACTACATTACAAAAGGCCTGCCTTCTAAAAGATAATTCCCATTTTGGAGGGATCTCCGCCTCATAACATACAAAAAAAAAAAGAAGAAGAAGAAGAAGAAGATATGTTTTAATTTGATATTCTTATTTATAGAATAATGTAAAAGATTTTGGCAAAGTCAGCATGTAACTATATATATTTATTTTGTTCATGCAAGTATTATTTCTCTAGTAAGAACATGAGTTCCCTAAGGACAAAAGTTTTGAGATTTCCTTCTATCCCTCATAGCTAGGCACCCTACAGTGCTTACCGAAATGCTCAAACATACTGAAACATTCAATAAAAGCCTCTTTATTGATTGACAATTGACTGAAGGCCTGCCAGCTATTTGCTATCTTCCTCCTTAGCATTTTCTATACATTTTCCCTCTAGCTCTGGTGATAGTACTCAAAAGAGACAGATGACTTTGCAAGTATCTATGTTATCTTTTCAATTTCTAGAACCATGGGTTAAAAAATAACCCTAATAACAAAACAAATATTGGAAGATACTGCCTCAAAATAAGAATGGAGAAGGCAATCCAGAAGGGAAGTCACCTTTGGACCCCCTCCTACCTATTCAAGCTTCTAACCACACACCGTAGAACACTTCCCACAAAACAGACATATTGTGATTATCTGTAAACATTAAAGGATATAGCATCAAGCTGTATTGCCTCCACCAGGACTCTAAGCAGTAAACTTGTAAGTACATTAGAAGCCAAGACTCTTAGCAGACTTTGCTGAATTGTTGGCAGTATCAACATCTGATCGATATGCATGTTCACCAGTCAAGCTGACTAGTACATCTGTTCTGTGAAGAAACATACATTCTGCCTCTGGTACAATCAGTGTAATTAAAAATTAACATGCATTAATTGTTAGAGCTGATGTAAACAGCTGATGTTCCACTTAGCACTGTCTCCTGTACATATCATTAGGCAAAGCCAAATATTGTTAAGTAAACAGGCTATGCTTACAAAAAGGAGAAAAATAGAAAACTAATTCCAACTAAAAAAAAAAAAGGACACTGTATTATAAGTCAAATTAAAACGATTAACCACATTAGGCTGTGGATCTTCAGAGGGAAATAATAGGAAAAGTCTCATTTAATGATTTGAATCTTATTTCGGTAAATGTATTTAGGCTCAGTCTGTAATGGGGTCTGGCCGTGCATGATACACCAGGATTTCAGAAGAGTAGAAAAGAACTCGAGGAAAATTATGATTCAGGATTGATTTATGGCTGAAACATTTGTGAGAATGCATCATTCACAGCCACTCCAGCAACCAGCGTGCTCTGGGGAGACTCAAATCTGATGTTTAATGTTAGAAAGAGTCTATTTTCTTCTGCATGCATCTGCATAACTGCCATTGCTGTCAGGAGGAGTTACAAGCCCAAACTGAGAAGAGAATATACATCTCAGGAATAAGTCCTGCCTGACTTTTTTTTTTTTTAATAATGTCATAGCAAAATGATTTCACCATCTTGATTCAAAAACAGAAAGAGGAAAAAAAAAAAAAAAAAGACTCCAACAAGCAAGCAAATCAGCCCAGCAAGGGCACCGCAGCACTGGCTAGGAGGGCTGGTCTGTCTTCTCAGATTGCCAGGGGCGTTCAGCTGCTAAGGCCCCGGGCACTTCCTCTTCTGCTGAGGCCATGCCTGCCAGCGTCTTCGCAGTCACTCTCAGGTCCAATTTAAAGTTATTGTGAATCTGAATTTTGAGAATAATTTTTTAGGCTATTTCCTCATGAAGTTTGACTAAGTAGCAAATAAAACCAAAGTCCCTATAAATGTGGTTAGGATGGAAATAAAAAACACAGGTGCTAGAGCCCAAAGGAGAAACTAATTTAACAAGAAATCACTTGGGCAAACAATGCTATACCTTTTTTTTCTTTTCTTTTCTTTTTGAATTAGAGCAAAGTCATTTTCAAAGGACAATTAAGATGTTAAAACTCTCTTAGCACACAGACATGTAATCTCTTTTGTAACTACAACACATAGCGAAGTGTTTGAGGAAGGGCCTAGGTTATTTATTCATAATTGGATTAAATTTGACAGCAATCTGAATTACTTCATGCATTATAGGAAGATATAAAAATGCTGAATCTTCTCATAACCAACAACATTAGATGTGTCAAGGATCACAGGAATCAAAATGAAGCCTATAAAAGTTAAATAAGTTACATAAATTTAGGGCAGGCTTTTAAAAGCTAGCTCATAAGCTTCTAAGTTTTCTGTTTACTGTTCAAAACCACCAACAATCTGCCTGTTTAAACACAAAATGTAAAAGTTGATATTAATAGTGCAACTATTTTTGAGAATTTACCTAAAGAGATCATCCAAATTGTAAAAATAACTGATAGTTACACATTACTAATATTTTAATATTAAATATCAATTATTATCTGAAAATGCAGTTTGCTAAAATTATATTACATAAAATTTTCTCTTCTAAATTAAATTTTATTTTTTAATTGATTTTGATTTTATTTTATTTTTAAGGCCATTTTTATTGTACTTTTTTCCATTACCATTTATCCCCCATATATCAGCTTCTACATCGTCCAACTCCTCTCCTCTCTTCAGTTACCACACCATTGTTCATGTTCATGAGTCAGTAAGTCCTTTCTCTTTTTTGCTTGATTCCTCCATTCCTTAACACCCCCCCATAAAAACTGACATAAAATTATTAAACTATTTAAGCAAAATATATTTGAAATGATGTCCTAGTTATTTAAAGGCTTATGAAATAAATGTATGGATTATTGGTTAAGAAAAGGATAAAATGTGCTTCCCACAGAACTTATATAAATGTTAAGTATTTTTTAATTATTTTAATTACTTAGAAAATCTTGATGATCTTATGCTATCTCAAAAAAAAAATTCTGATGAATGTCCAAGGAAGTAACTTGTAAAGTATTATAGATATTAATAGTTTATATAATTAGGATAAACTTGTATTCTTGTATTTTACCTTGAATATTTCTTCTGAAAATAGCTCTCATGATTTTATTTTCCTGACATGATACATGCACACACAGACATATAATTCAATTAATTCTGGGAATTTCTGCCTAATCTCAGTTGCCTGTATTTGTAAAGTGACTATATAAGCATTTGCCAAAATTAAAACTAATTTGGGCCCTGGCTGGTGGCACAGTGGATAAGGTGCTGTCCTGAGAACCCAAAGGTTGCTGATTCGATTCCCAGCCAGGACACATAACCAGGTTGCAAGACAGGTCTCCAGCCAGGTCTGTAGCTGGAGGCAGGTGAAAGGCAACCATACATTGATGTTGCTCTCCCTTTCTGCCCCTCTCCCTTCCCCTCTCTTTAAAAATAATAAATAAAATCTTAAAAAAATAAATTTAAAAAATTAAAATTAAAAAATTAATGTGCATTATTTTTATTAAAAACTGAAATTATATGTTATCCTTATTTTCATGGAAAGTAAGGATGAAGAAAACATGTTGTTCATGAAGAGAATAATATGTTTTTTCTATAGCATTTTTATAAGGATACCATAATACAAGGTCTGTCCCGAAAGGATCAGCTGCACAAACTTCTAATTATATCGACATTGGCTCAATACTTTTGAGACAGGCCTTATATATAGTGACTCCCAATCTTCCATATATTTACATAGATTCATTTTCCCCAAATAAGAAATCTCTTAAGTCTATAGTAGACTTCCATAAATTTAGTAGTAACCAAATACTTCTGAGTAATTGTGATCTTGGTCCCAGACCACTACAATAAATTCTGTAATAAAGCAAGACACACATATTTTGGGGTTTCCCAGTCTATTAAATATGTAGTAGCATTATGCTTAAAAATCTATGCATGTACATGCCTCAATTAAAAATACTTTATTGCTAAAAAATGCCAAATATTATCAGATCCTTTAGCAAAAAAAGTCTCAATCTTTTTGCTAACAGAGAGTCTTGCCTTCATGTTTATGGCTGCTGACTGATAACTGATGGTTGCTGAAGAGGAGAGTAGCTATAAAAATTTTTAAAGTTTGACTTTTCCTTTCACAAGCAATTTCTCTGTGGCATGCAATGCTGTTTGATATCATTTTGCCTATAGTAGAACTGCTTTCAAAATAAGAGTCAGTCCTTCCAAACTCTGCTGCTGCCTTTTCAACCAAGTTTATATAATACTATAAGTCCTTTGTCTTCTCAACAATCTCCACAGCATCATTACCACAAATGGATTACATCTCAAAAACTACTTTGCTAGTTCATAAGAAGCAATTCCTCACCCCTTAAGGTTTTATCATGAGATTGCAGCTATTCAGCTACATCTTTAGACTCTCCTTTCAGTTCTACTTTTTAAAAATAATTCCACCACATTAGCAGTTATTTCCTCCTCTGTCTCATACCCCTCAAAATCATCTATGAAGTTTAGAACCAACATCTGAACTCTTGTCAATGTTGATATTTGGATTTCTTCCTATGAATAACTCATGTGCTTAAAGACATTTCAGATAGTACATCCTTTTCAGAAGGGTTGCAATTCGCATTGCCCAGACCCATCAGAGGAATCACTATCCAATGCAGAAATAGCCTTACAAAATGTATTCCATAAATAGTAAGATATAAAGGTTGAAATTAGTCTTTATTCCATGGGATATAGAATGGATTTTTGAGTTAGCGGTCATGAAAACACATTAATCTCATGGTACATCTTTATCAGAGCTCTTGGGTTATCAGGTGCCCTGTCAACTAGCAGTAATATATTTGAAAGAAATCTTTCATTTTTTTCCAAGCAATAGTTCTCAATAATGAGGTTGAAATATTCAGTAAACCATGTTGTAAACAGATGTGTTGTCATCCGGGCTTTCTTCTATTTACAGAGAATATGTTAAGGAGATTTAGGATGATTCTTAAGAGCCCTAACATTTTCTAAATGGTGAACAAGAATTAGCTTCAATGTAAAGTCACCAGCTGCATTAGCCCCTAACGAAAGAGTCAGCCTGTCCTTTACAGATCTGAAGCCTGACATTGACTTCTCCCCTCTAGTCATGAATGTTCTACATGACTTATGTTTCCAATACAAGGCTGTTTCATCTAAATTTTAAAATATCTGTTTAGTGTGGCCTCCTTCATTAATTATTTTAGCTAGATTTTCTTGGTAACTTAATGCAGCTTCTACATCAGCAGTTATTGCTTTGTGTTATGAAGATTTTGTTTTGGCTTAACCCTCGTAAATCAACCTCTTCTAACTTCAAGTTTTTCTTCTGCAGCCTCCTCCCCTCACTCAGCTTTCAGAGCACTGGAGAGAGTTAGAGCCTTGTTCTGGATTAGGTTTTGGTTCTAGGGAATTTTGTGGTTTGTTTGATCTTCCGTCCAAGCCACTAAAACTTCCTCCATGTCACCAATAATGCTTATCATGTGTTCACTGGAGTAGCTTTGTAAATTAAAAAAAAAAAAAATTTTTTGCCTTACATTTATAACTTGGCTATTTGAAACAAGAGGCCTATCTTTTGGCCTACCTCAACTTTTACCATTCCTTCCTCACTAAGCAATCATTTCTAGCTTCCAGTTTAAAGTAAAAGATACAAGACTCTTCCGTCAAGTAACTACTAAGAGGCCGTTATGGGATTATTAATAGTATAACTTAAATATTGTTGTGCAGAGGGAAAGACATGAGGAAATGGTTGTTATGTGGAGCAGTCAAAACACACATATTATTGATTAAGTTTGCCTGGTTCTTGGTGTTTCAAAACAATTACAATAGTAATATCAAAGATCACTGATTACAGATCACTAAAACAAACATAATAATAATAATGAATAAGTTTAAAATATTTCTAGAATTTTCAAAATGCCATAGAGATACAACATGAGCAAATGGCATTGGAAAAATGGCACTGACAGGCTTGCTCAATGCAGGGTTGAAGCCTTTAATTTGTGAAAAACATAATCTCTTCAAAGTATAATAAAGTGAAACACAATAAAATGAGGTATGTTTGTATCAATATCTTTTTTTTAATGTTTTAAGATCCTTAAGGCACAGTTCAAGTTCCTTAATGTTGTGTGAAAAACTCTTTAATACCTATTAATACCAAGGGCCTATTCTTACTCTTTCAGCCTCACTTTTGCTACTTTTCATTAGATTCTGTGTTCAAGTCAAACACTTCCCTTAGTTGCCTGCTACATAATATTTTCTCTCTTTTATGTCTTGCTGGGTCAACCTTCTTCCAAATTCCTCATTTGAACAACTCATTCCCATTTTTCAGGGATACCTAGCAAACCTTTCCAATTTTGAGTACAGATTTTTAATTATTTTTTAATCTCTTAAATATATTTTATTTATTTTGCTATTATAGTTGTCCCAACTTTCCCCCTTTTGCCCCCCTCCACCCAGTACTCCATTTCCTAGGACAACTTTCACAAAAGTGAGTTTTACATTATACCATTTGTGTGATATATTTCACAAAAATAGTATTCCAGAGTAAAATAAGTATTAAAAAAGAAAAAAACTGCTTAATTTGCTACAATATATCTAAAACACTATCATTAACAGGAAATAATTATATAAGCTATTGGCATATTTAAAATTTTTTATTAACTCTTCAAAATCCAGTATGTACTTTAAATATGTGTAAAAATATGAATGTGTGTGAGTATGGATTTGATAGAATGCCCTATTCTATGACAACTTTTTTGCAGCTACCCATCTTCTCTCATTTGCTAGTTATAGAAACATAAAGATTGAAGTTATACCTGTTCTGTGCATCAGAACAACACTTGAAATATAGTAGATAGTCAATAAATATGTGCAGTATTCATTTTAGCTGCACGGTCTTGGAGACATTGTCTTCTATCTCTCACCTCTCAATTTTTTTGGTTTTGTTCTCAAGTTATTTGAGTGGGGAATCGAAACAGCTGAGTGAGTCCTCCACTCTACTCTTAATTAACTGTGAAGCTTTGAGCCAATTTCCTCAGTCTTCTTTCTTTAGCCTAGTTTTTTCATCTCAGCATGTACCTTACAAGTGAACATTGTCCTTTAGATGAGTTTCTTTTAGTAAAAGATTGAATTCCACTAGATCTTTAAGATCCTCTCTAACTTAAAATATGTTGTGTCTGGGCTGGAAAGAATTGAGATGAGATAGATGACAAGTGTACAGAGCTAAATCACTCAATTAAGTTCATTTTTATTTTAATTTCCTTTTTTCATAGTCTTCCTTTGTTAACTCAATCCAGTATTTTTTCTGCTAGTTCTAGTTTAACATTGTCTCTACATTCACAGGTCATGTCCTTGTACCTTCAGCCTCAGTTCCCAACTATTGTCAGACCTATGCAGCTTACATTGACAATGTCAATGTAAAAAACATCCAACTTGTAGATGATTTAGTGCTCAGGAGAATAACAGTTTTGTAGTTTATCTTATATATTTGTGATTAAGTAGAGAATACAGGAAAGATTTCATGAAGGTGGGAGAAAGCAAGATGAGTATTGGATTACATGATGGGTAAGATTTTGTGACCTGTTGAAGGTGCTTACACCTTTCAGGGGTATTACTTCTGGCATTTCAAAAGTTTGTTAACCAAGAGCCAGCCTGCAAACCCAAAGGTCGCTGGTTCAATTTCCAGCGAAGGCACATAACCTGGTTGCAAGCCAGGTCTCCAGCCAGGTCTGTAGCTGGAGGCAGGTGAAAGTCAACCATACATTGATGTCTCTCTCCATCTCTGCCTCTCTCCCTTCCCTTCTCTCTAAAAAATAATAAATAAAATATTTTTTTAAAAAGTGTGTTAATACATAAGAACAATGGACAGGGTTTGCTTAAAAACATTTACAGGCCTGATGACTGACTATCCATCATAACTGTCCAATTAGACATTTGTGATCATATCACCATGTGAGGTTATTTTTTGTAGAACCACATTTTTGTTCATACCACCTAGACAGTATTCTAGAAGTTTGCCTGTGATATAACTTTTCTCTTTCTCAGTGTCCTTATCTGTAAAATGGGTATAGTAATAATATCTATACAGGGTTATTTTGTAGAAAATTGAGTAAATTTTTATAAAGTACCAGGCACACAGTAAACTTCACAGAAGGCTGTCGGGTATTATGTTAAAGCATATTTTTGGATAAATTATCTATCCTTGTGAGTATCATGACTTTTCAACTGGCCCTTTACATGTTTCTAGTTTGTTCAATACCACAATCCAACTTTTGTTTAATAACTTCAAGGCTTGACTTTTTTCTTTGGGTAAGCAACTTTTTGTTACCAAAACAAAATGAAACAAACAAACACGTCTTAACTTATTTTCCTTTTTGCTTCTAATTTTTCCCCAGTTGATTCCTCCTTATACTTCACTGCCCTTCTTCCCCTACTATCTAAGTCTGAAGCATCTCCTAAGCTTAAATAAAATGGGTATTTTAGTGAACTGTCATTAGCTCCTTGTATCTACGTTACAATGGTCATGGCCTCAAACTAATTGAACTCTCCAAATTCCAGGATTTTAAGGGAGGAATAGATTTACTGCCACACGTGTCTATTCAAGTTTACATAAGAACTTTAAAATACTTAGAGGCAGGTTATAATCACTCTGAACAATTGTCCCCTACTATTAGGCAGAGGTCCTACTAAGCTCATATTAGATGCAGGCTACAGTACCTAATATTTCAAATGAAAAAGAAAAGAGGCTGGTCCCTAGTTTGCAAAATTGTAAGAATTTAGCAGAAAAGAGCAGATACACTCAATACTCTCTCCTACTCTCACCTCAGCCTTCCCTTACTCCTATTGCTACCCCAGGCAATATGGCATGAAAAGGCTCAGCAAGAAATATTCATTTGTAAAAGAAAAACAAATCATTATAGCAACACTCACTGGTCATTCTGTAGCAAATGTGCAATGCTCAGATTTTGTATTTTCCTGAAATAACATGCACATTTTAGGCATGAAATTATGATTGTTTGACTGTGAAATGCTGCACCCAAACACCATGTGGCTTTTAGCAGCATATCATCATATCAAGAACTATTTTTACCCTTTGGCGATTTTTCTTGCTTTGGCTCTGAGAGCTAGTCCATACGGTATTTGTATGTGGCATCAATGGCAAAGATTTTTTAGAAGAGTAGATTTCTTATGTAGTATCATGTACCAATGATAGCACAGAATCTAAAGTAGATATTAAAATAACCTGCTTTCAGGTTTAGCTGGCAAGAAATTAAGTCATAGTAAATCTGAAAGAGAGATAAACAAAGATGAGAAAGGACTTTAAGCATAGTTATCGGCTCTTTCTTATTTTCCTTAAAGATAATTTAAGTATCTATTAGGTTTTAGGATATCAGCAACACAACAGTATATTTAATATTTTACATTTATTTCACAATGATTTTGAGTACTAATGGGAATGAACTTTTTGTCCGGCATCTCATTTGATAGAGGCAGGAAGAAATCCTTGCAACTCTCATGTATGTGCTGCCTTTCAAAAGCCTGGGCAAAAGAAAAGAGCAACTTTTTACAAGATTTAAGCACACATTGGTCCCTTTCCAGGATGCAGACATGAAGCCATATAAGAAATATTTTGAAAAGGCAACCAAAATTAGCCAAACTCTTTAAACTTCCAAAATGCTTGGAGCAAAAGTCTGTTTTAGTTTAATCCAAATTAGTTTGCAGACTTAACTAGAAAGAGAAGCTATAGGAAAATATGAGCTGGCTTAACATTTGTGTCTTGTCTGTAACTACAAATTTGGCTTTTGTGTCTTGAAGAGACAGATCTGATTATGGGGTTCTCTAAGCATGTGCCGCCATAAAGGTGTAGTGATACTGAGCATAAATTCTAATATTTAAACACACAATCTGCAGTGAAAATAAAAACTATGCTAATTCATATAAAAAATGTCATGATCCCATTCTAAGAAACTAAAGAAGATTAATTAAAACAGCATTATTTTATACTTACCCAGTATATATTACTGTTTGGCTTGGTTAACAAATATTTCCGAAACTATAGAAATCACTTTTTAAAGTCTACTATTGTTAATCAGACTATCTTTTTTTCCCCATAGTTACTCTTGCAGTAATTTCTTTAAGCAGCATCTAAGCACTGTTCTTTCATAATAAAATGTTCCAGAGTTTCTGTATTTAAACCACAGCTCAATTTGCCTATGCGAGATAACTTGTTGCTTATGTATTGCAAAGAGATTTCATTTTGTCAGTTGATTTCTTGTTGGATCAGAAGAAATAAACTCTTGAATGTCAGGGAGAAAGATTATACTATTCTATTATACTCTTGAATTTTAAACATAGGCCAAAAAATTTAAAAAGTGGGGTTATTTTCTCAAGTGAGCAAACTGAATTTAAAGTGTTATTTTTAAAATAAGGTAAAGATTTTGTCAAATTAATGTTTTAATTGACATTTTTTTAATTATTAAATTTTTATTTTTGTTACAATACAGTTGTCCAAAATTTTCTCTGTTTGTTCTCCCCTGTCTCCTCCGCTTCTTACTCCTATCCCTACTCCCCAGTCTCTTCTCCATGTACCTGGGTCACTCATACCTGTTTCTTGACTAGACTTTTCCTTTCTCTCCCACCTCACCCCCACCCTTCTCCTCTCTGGTTGCTGTCAGTCTGTTCTTTGTTTCCATGCCTCTGGTTTTATTTTTCCTATTTATTGTTTTGTTCATTAGGTTCTTCTTGTAGGTAAGATCATATGGTATTTGTCTTTCACTGATCGGCTTATTTCATTTAACAAAATACGCTCTAGTTCCATCCATGCTGTTTCAAAAGTTAGGAATTCCTTCTTTCTTTCTGCTGCATAGTATTCCATTGTGTGTAAATGTACCAGTGTTTTTTTTTTTGTTTTTTTTTTTTTTGATCTACTCATTTACTTATGGGCACTTAGGCTGTTTCTAGTAGTTGGCTTTTTAAACAGTGTTGTAATGAACATAGGGGTGCATAAGTTTTTTGTACTGGTAACTCAGGATTCTTAGAATATATTTCCAGCAGTGGAATAACTGGCTCAATAGCCAATTCCATTTTTAGTGTTTTTAGAAAATTTCATACTGTTTTCCACAGTAGCTGCACCAGTCTGCATTCCCACCAAGGGTGCAAATAGTTTCCTTTTCTTCACATCCTCACCAGCACTTGTTAATTGACTTGTTAATGATGGCCATTCTGATTGGTGTAAGGTGCTATTCCATTGTGCTATTCTCTGATGGCTAGTGGTATTGAGCATCCTTTCATATGCATATTTGCTTATTTGGAGTGTAAAGCTCTGTATATCAATTAAGTTCATTGGTTTAGAGTGTTGTTCAATGCCACAATATCCTTGTAGATTCTTTGTTTGAAAGGTCTATCCATTATTGACAATGGGGTGTTAAAATCCCCTACTATGAGTGTATTGTTGTTGACATGCTTCCTGAGCTCCTCCAAGATTTCCCTTATATATTTGGGGTCTCCTATGTTGAGTTTACAATTGTTATATTTCTTGATGATTTATTCCCTTAAGTATTATGCAGTGTCCTTCTTTGTCTCTTTTTATGGCCTTTCTTTTGAAATATATTTTATCTGATATAAATATTGCTACTCCAGCTATTTTTTCTTGTCCATTTGCTTGGAATATATATTCCATCCCTTCACTTTAAGTCTGTGTAGATCTTTTGTTCTGAGGTGGGTCTTTTGCAGACAGCATATATGAAGACCATGTTTCCTTATCCATTCAGCTACCCTATGTTTTCTGATTAGGGTATTTAATCTATTTACATTTAAAGTTATTATTGATAAGTACATATTCATTGACATTTTTTCCCTTTGTACCTCTGTTCCTCTCTCTCTCTTAATCTTCTAAATACAGTTTCTTTAGCATCTCTTGCAATGCTGATTTGGTGGATAAGTATTATTTATTATTTATTTTTTATCTTTAATTTTTGGTCTGGAAAACTCCTTATTTCACTGTCCATTTTAAATGAGAACATTACTGGGTAGAGCAGTTTTGTTGCAGGCCTTTGCTTTCCATTACTTGGAATATTTCATGTCATTTCCTATGACTCATAGTGTTTCTGTTGAGTAATTAGCTCATAGCCTTATGAGAGCTCCTTTTTATGTTACTAGCTATTTTTCCCTCCCTGTCTTCAGGACTTCCTCTTTGTCTTAAAATGTTTCCATTTTAATTATGATATATCTTAAAATGGGCCTCTTTGGGTTTATCTTCATTGGGACCTTCTGCACTTCCTGAATTTGCATAACATTTTCTCTTATCAAGTTAAGAGAAATTTTCTATCATTACTTTTTCAAATAGATTTTTTTATACCTCGCTCCTCTTCTTCTCCTTCTGGTATCCCTATGATATAGATATTATGTTCCATGTCCTGCAGCTTCCTTAAACCATTCTCATTCTTTCTGAGTCTTTTTTCATTTTGTTCTTCTGCCTGGGAATATTTTGCTACCTTGCCCTGTAGCTTGCTGATTTGATCCACTGTTTCATCTAGTCTGCTTTTAATTTCTTCTACTATGTTCTTCATTTCTGATATTGTATTTTTCCTTCCCTCATGACTCTTATAGATAGTTTGTATGTCCTTTTTCATGCTGGTTAGTTTGCAGTAAGTTTCTTGTAGTTTCCCGGTCTTTGTTGTAGTTCTCACTGAGCTCATTGAGCATCCTTATAACTATTATTTTGAACTCAATGTCTGATAGTTTACTTGCTTCTAGTTCATTTAACACACTTTCTGGGGATTCCTCCTTTCTTTTTGATTGATTGTTTCTTTACTTTTTAAAAAGATTTTATTTATTATTTCCAGAGAGAGAGGAAGAGAAAGAGGCAGAGAGGGAGAGAAACATCAATGTATAGTTGCCTTTCATTTGCCTCCAGCTACGGACCTGGCTGGAGACCTGGTTTGCAACCTGGTTATGTGCCCTGGATAGGGAATCAAACAAGTGACCTTTGGGTTTGCAGGCTGGGGCCTTATCCACTGTGCTACCAGCCAGGGTGTTTGTTTCTTTGTCCCCCATTTTAGGTTACTTTTCTTGTTTGTTTCTGTTTCTTAGATTGATCTTCTTTGACTCCCTATCTTTGTGGTGTGAACTTCTGTGGTAGAAGAACTGTGGGGTTCATTGGTGCACTCTCCTTGATCCCCTGAACTTGATGCTTTTGGGATGCCATTTATTACATTATGTGGGATCTCTGGATGTAATTGGGTTTTGGAGTTGGAAATAGTAACAAGGTGAAAAGAGAAAGAAAAATTTACATCATAAAGAAGGAAGGGAATAAATTGGAATGGTGTAAAAGAAGGAAAGCATATTGTGGTACGTTTAAACAGAAATTTAAACGTACCATATATATATATGGAAATAGGAACCAAATTAGAGATTAAGGTACATCATGGCACTATCAACAACAAATGAGTAAAGATTAATATAAGAGGGGTGGGAATGAAACAGAAAACAAAAGGAAAGCTTAAGAGATGTTTAGAAGAAAGAGAAGTGATTTTGAGAGGACAGAGGGAGGAAAAATACTAAGAGTGAGGAATGGAAACCAGGCTAAGACAGGGAAAACTAAAATTTTAAATTAAAAAAAAAAAAAGAAAGAAAGAAAGGGCAGGGAAAGACAAGATGGAGAAGGAGAGGCAAATGGTAAAAATTGAGATTTGAAATATAAAAATAGGAAAGATCTAGATATAAAATTGAAGAAGTACAACAACAACCATCATATGCACAACTAATGAGCAAATAGTGATGAAGGTGAAGAGAGAATAAGGTTAGTTTAAGAAAGGGAAAAAGAATGCAAGATGATTAATGATAAGAAAAATGATTTTGAGAGACTGGAGGTAGGAGAAATAGTATGAATCCATAATGGAAATAAGTCATAGCAAGATAGAAATAAAATTTAAAATGAAAATAGGAAGAGAAAAGAAGAAGATAAAATGGAGTAAGAGAAGGGAGGAGCAAAATATGAGATTTGAAATAAAGTAATGCATAAAAACTAGTGTTCTGGCTGGTGGCACAGTGGATTAAGTGCCAGCCTGCAAACCCAAAGGTCGCTGGTTCGATTCCCAGACAGGGCACACATAACCAGGTTGCAAATCAGGTGTCTAGCCAGGTCTGTAGCTGGAGGCAGGTGAAAGGCAACCATATATTGATGTCTCTCTCCCTCTCTCCCTTCCCCTCTCTCTAGAAAATAATAAATAAATTTAAAAATCTAAAAAAAAAGTTAAAAAAAATAAAACAAAAACAAAAACAAAAACTAGAGACACATGTACTTGAAGGATAGAAAATATGTTATAAGGCTATGCAGGAGAGAAAATAACTCAAATCATGAAGAAGGTCATGGTGGAATTCATCTCAGTATAATCTAGTGTTTAACACTGTTTTCTCTTCTGGATCCACCACTGGTGATGGCATATGGTATCCCAGTCTGGACCTAGGCAGCCTGTTTGTTTGAGACTCTAAGCAGTCCACAGTCTGTGGGTTTCTCCTTCAGTTGTTAATCTAGTCAATCTCTAATTAGCAGTCAGGTTTAAGCACCACAAGGTTGGGTAAAGTAATTCCTGTGGGCAGAGCTATTGCTTCCCATCAGGCTGATGCCCCTTGAAGGAGATTGTTCTGCCTAAGCAAGAAGGCTGATGTAGTATAGGGAATGACAGCACCAGGATCCCATCAGCTGCTCCCTCAGATCTCTACCCAAAACTACTATCCCCAGACTCTCCTCAAGCATCTCTAGTTCACTCTGCCCTTTATTGGCTAGAGCTTAGGGTAAGTAACAAGCTAAATTTTGTGTTGCCCTTTTAAGAGGCTCTCTGAATCTCTAGCCATCTCTCTCTTACAGATAAAATCTTCAACACTTTTCATAGATGAATGTTATCTGGATTCCTTTCCGGCTCTGGTGCTATAGACTGGGGAGCCCAGCTTGGTGTTTAGGACCTGTACTTCACACAGGGAACACAATGGCCACTTAAATATCCCTGTCACTTCAGCTGTCACCTGTGGGAACCTAACCAACCCTATCGTGTGCCTCCTCCACACTACCTACCAGTCTCATTGTTTCTTCTGATGGCCCATAGTTATAAGGCTTCTCTCTAACTGTTGTTCAGTTGGTTATTCCAGATGATTTCTCTACAATTTAGTTGCAATTCCAGATTGGTCCTAGGATGAGGTTAGTGTAGTGGGGGCTACCCCTCTGCCATTTTGGATCCTCCTTTATCAGCTTTTAATTGTAAGGTTTTTTTCTGACATTCTCAAGCTTTAATTTGTAAGTTTATCTTTTCTAGAAAAGTATTCCTAAACCATTTGCTCCTTAAAACTTGCCAATAAAATTAAAAAGAAGGCTAGTAGGTAAAAAACTATATATGTGTAAAGTAATGCATTTTTTCCTAGCTAATTTCTTAGTGAAATAGCTGCCTAGTAATTAGATTTGGTCATTTTTTTAGCACTCCATAGAATACCAATAGCAGCAGTCCCAATAGTAAAGAATAACTAATTGATTGGTCATAAGGTATTGCAAATGATAAAATAAAATAATATTTAAAGTTTTCAATCTTGAGAAGTAAGAACTACTATGATTTCATCCCAGAGAAGGTGATCTGAGACCTAGGTAAGAAGAGTGGCTAGTTCAAGATTACAATTTTAGTAGTTGGCAGCCAGGATATTGAAGCATTTTATCTGATGTTAAAGCTTATGTATGAATTATTGCCCATTCCTGTGCTGTTTTCCTCCTGTACCAGAAACTAGCCCACTGGGTATCCAATGAGATGGATTACCAAGGCTCTCTTTATTATGATTTTCTTTCACATTGTCATTCCTCTCCACTCCTCTTTCCCACCCTCCCACTACTGTGTGGGGAGGAAATTGCCATTAAAAATGTATAATGGCCTCCATTACCAGCAAGGCTAATACAAATCAGTTTGGGATACTGTAGTGGATTAGTTCAATTGTAACCATCAAATAAAACAAAGGGACAAGGCATATCTAATGAAAAACACCTACATTAAGATTCTCAGTTTTCCAAAACGTGACATCAAGGAGGTGTTTCTAATAAAGAAAAAACACACAAGTTTTAAAAGAGAAGTGTGGTTATTCAAGTTGGTTCAATGTGTTATTCAGCTATATACTGTAAAGCAACTTACAGTACTCCAATTGTGTACTCACTCAGCTACATGTAAAATGTGTACTTGGGAATGCTTTATAAGATATTGAACAAAGTCTGTCTTATTTAACTGTGCTGATTAGAAGGAGCAAGCATTTCATTTTGGCACAGTGTGGCCCACTACCTCATTTCCTACTGTTTGAATTATTACTCAGAGTTCAGAATGCCAAGCTTTGAGCAGAGAACAACAATGCGTGTTTTTTGTTTTTTTTTTTTAAATAAAGTAACAATAGTAATGATGCAAAGACAGTGAAATAATGCAATTTTTAAACTTTGTCAGAGGGTAAATACTTTAGAAGAGGAAGAAAAGTGAGTCCTATGATGTTACCAAAACAGAATCTAAAAAGAAAAACAACCCTTAAGATTACAAAAGAAGCAAAGTTTAAATCTACTCTGTAGGAGTGAGGGTCACCAAAGCGCTGGGTGACTAAATGAGAAAAACTCGAAGAAAATGTTTGTGTAAAGAGTTATTGGTGAGTGGGAGAAGAAAAATTGTGAGGCAGCCTAAAAACAAACCTGACCTCAATGGTTACCATATTAAAGGTATAGCAGAAAATGTTATGTAGAGAAATCAGGGAAGTTAAAAAAAATTATCAAAAGCTACATAGATTCACCCTGGATGGTGTGGCTTGGTAGATTGGCACTAGCCTGAGAACCCAAGGGTTGCTAGTTTAATTTCCAGCCAAGGCACATAACAAGGTTGCAAGCCAGGTCTCCAGCCAGGCCCCCAGCTAGAGGCAGGTGAAAGGAAACCATACATCGATGCTTCTCTCCTTTTCTTCCTCCCTTCCTGCCCTTCTCCCTTCTCTCTAAAAATAATGAATAAAAATATTTTTTAAAAAAGCTACATAGATTCACTTGAACATTTTTCACTAATAGAATCAAAATATTTGATTGGTGAGCCTTTAGTATTTTTGGTGCTACCCTTACATGAGTTCTGTTCTTGCCCCCAAAAGAAAAAAAAAAAAAAAATGTCCTTTATGAATACAAAATGAGATCGATATTTACCTAAAGCTGCAAGTCATGTTAGAAAACTTGGGTCCATGCTTTGGCTGAGTTCCTTAGTAGGTTAGAGTGTCATCCCAATATGCCAAGGTCACAGGTTCTATCCCCAATCAGAACACCTACAAGAATCAACCAATGAATGCATAAGTAAGGAGTACAACAAACTCTCTCTCCCTCTCTCTCTTTCTCTCCACACCCCCCCCCCAACCTCCTTCCCTTTCTTTCTCTTTCTCAAATCAAAAATTTGAAATTAAAATAAATCATGGTCTACATCACTTTGCTTCCAACCATCTTTGGGTGAAGAAAAAGAAAATATAAGTTAAAACACTTTAAATTGCTGTTCAATGCCACTAGTATAGTCACTCTGAGTTTATATTTGCAGGGTATGAGTGCATATGTGATATAGACAGGGAAATCATTTTTAATCCCTTCATGCTAAATCATATATTTATTTCTTTACATTTTTCCCATTCTGAAATGAAATGCATTTACAATTAATGTTTACATTTAAAAGATCATGCTTTAGTTTTTTAATAATTTTTCCTTGCCTTCCTTCCTTTCTTCCTTCTTATGTTTCTTACCTGTTGTCTTTCTCACATTTCCTCTTCTATTTCCCCGAAGAGCTATTGTTAAATCTATGATCCAACTCACAATCTTACTTCTGTTGAGTAAGTAACTTCTAGATTGAGTTTTAAGATTAAGACAAGAAAAGAGACTTCCCAAGGAACAAATATGAAATATGATGGAACTTTTGGGGAAATACCATAACTACAGCTAAGAATATTTTTGTTTAATTATTTCAAATCCCCTGAAATATTAGCTATATGAAATCTAGAAAACATCTCTTCTAACAATATAGTATTTCTTCATGCAATTACATTTATCATTTTAATTGTTTTTACTCATTTATAATTATTTAAGTTATAGAAAGAAAAGGTGCTTTCTTTGCTCACCTTTAAGTTTCTGGTCTGTACAAAGTAAAACTGAGAATGACAATATTTTATGAATTTTATCAGTGAAGACAATTCATATTTTTTGAAGACTACTTTTGTGTAGAAAATTGCTCTAAAATTATTATGTTGAGCTAGTTGCTAAAACTTCATTTGATTAATATATCATAGAGCAAGCCATAGTGTTTTCACATACATTACAGATATTAGTTTAAGACTTGTTTTTGAGCAGTTTTATGGAAAAATAAATCATCCTCTTAAACAATTCAGGATACTGCTGATTTATTAAATATCAGTTATTATCGATAAATCCAAGTACTGCTTGTCTAAGTAAAATTACAATATTAGAAATATTGGGAGGGTGGTTATATTTACTCTAAAGAGAAATCTCTACCTAAGAATTCCATCAGATTAAGTAGATGATATAACTTTTATGGTTAAAAGTTATTTGTTTTACTTGCTTTATGTTCCAGATTTAAAGAAAGAACATAATTGTAACCACTCTTCGTGTGTGCCAGACACCTCATTTCTCCAGTCTTCTCCAAATGAAACAATACAGATCTATTAGTGTAATTATCGCATAAGGTCATTTACCACTTTGTAATTGCTGCAGGTTGTGAATGATGTATGAAATGAAAGCATCTGCAGTGCAAATAGAACATAGGCAAGAATGTGCTGCGTGCTAATTAGGTAACCATCGAATGATAAGACCCTAGGGAAACACAGTACAGAAAAATCCCACAGTGCTCTGCAGTCACAAGGCAACAAAACATTCCTAAGGAGTTCAAAAAAATATCCATTATTAAGTATAATCCTTTCCTCTCCTCAGACTCTCTGAACTCTCTTCCCTGCATGCACACACCCCTTCCATCAACTTCATCCTTTGCAATGCTAATCAGGCCCCAACAGTCAAGAACCATCTGAGTGCTGAGAGAACTGTTCTATTTATTTATATTAAAGATTGAGAACTTATTTGAAGAGTGTTTATGAGTTTTTTACATTGTTTTTCTGACCCTTTGTATTGACATTTTAATTCAAGAATGGGCGACATTGCTAAGTAAGGAGAGCATGGCTCAATCATCACAGCCTCAATGGATAGGCATGAAAAGAACAGAATTCATATTACTTAAAATAAAATCCTATTTTATTTATGCAATAATCCAACAGGCTTAGAGAAAAGAGTATGCAGACAAAAACCAAGTGTTTAATAAGCTGAGTTCTTAACCAACTCAAATATTAAGCTAAATATCTTATATAGATGAACTATAAGTTTCAGTTCAGTTCATAGCAATAACCTAGCACCAGATATATTAAACAGTTTTGGAGAATTAATCAGTGAGATGTTTTTACTGGCTACTTCCACGATACACGACTAAACATATTTGTTTAATTAGCCTCTCCCTCCATTTGGATAGAAGATTTAATTCTGTAAAGTTGTGTACCAAAATGCATAATCCTGAGTATTAACAATGTCAATTATTCTCTTTTATTGTTAACTCTTTACTGTTTACATATGTTCTACTTAACTTGCTTTCTTTCCTAGCTCAATATAATGCATTTCCTATGATGTCACACTGTCACTTTCCATTGCCTCTCCGGTACAAGGTTACTATAAACTTGTCTTCAAGTTTATACAACATTTGACTTTGTGGTTAGTTTTCTTTTTCTTTTCTATTCACTGCTATTTGTGACTCATAAGTGTTGCTGATAAAATTTGTCTATGTGCTTCATAGAACAGATTCTGATCTTTGGTAAACTTCTACTTTAGTTTGACACTTTAGGCTGCATTTATTTATTTATTTTTCTGCCAATTTTCTTATAAGTGCGAGTCTTCTTCTGATACTTTTTCCCTAGCTTTTTGCCACATCACAGCTACTCTAATAAACAGAAGTTAGTGAATGTGTTTAATCTATAACATGAGTTTTTAGATTATTAGTGTGATTTTTCAGATGTTGGTTGTTAATGCAGGTAGGGTAAATTTATTCCCAAATTATTTCATAATTTTTGTATGTATGTTATTGCAAGGCCGAACAAACCTTTTTTATCCATATCCATACACACACACACACACACACACACACATAGTGCCCACCAGGTGACAGCAGCAATAAAAATAGACTCTCAGACACAGGGAAAAGGAAGCAGAGAATGTCATTGTTATTATGGAGCTTGCATTACAAGTAGCAGAAAATCAACAAGCAAAACACCAAGAAGATGCTCAGGTAGTTAGTTATAAGTATTTAGCTGAAAATGATGAGTGCAGTGTGATAGTGAATGCAAATTTATACTGAGGATTTAAGAAGATCTCTCTGAGGATGTGATATTTATGTGAAGATCTGAATGACACAAAGGAGCTAGCCTGATAAAATCTATGAGAAGAACATTTTAAGTAAAAGAAAGAGTTAGTGAAAAGGTCAAAAGGCAAAAATAAGCTTAGTTCCATTAGAAGTTTCTGGAAGTCCTTACACCTGGAAATAAGTGAACAGTGTAAGATTTTAAAAGCACTCTCAAGCTTCAGTGGGGAAAATTGAAGTACCACAGTTTAATAAGAGGCTTGTCTGTTGATTGTTCCAGTCGTCCAAACAAGAAAGGATGGTAGCTTTGACCAGTGAAGAGGTGGTGGGAATTCAGAGAAGTGGATGGATATGAAATATATATGGAAGAAGAATTTATAGGACACACTTATAGAAGAGATGGCAACAGAGCTAATGTAGGAAAAAGAAGTAAAAATTAATTCCAAGAATTTTGATGATTAATGAGTAGATTTGGGCCTGCATACTCAAAGAGGCAAGAATAGGAGAGGAACATAATTTGCGGGGAGAGGAGGATAAAAGTTTTGATTTGGACATGTCTTGACTTCTTGAGTCTTAACAGTAATACCTATGAGAATGCCAAGTTAGCGTGAAGATAAATTTGAAATCCACTGCAGCCCTGAGACTACAGAGTTCACCTGTGGAGTTTACACAGATATACAAGATAAAAGGAGGAAAACCCTACCCCGAGCGCCCTCCAATGTTAGAGGTGGAGCAGAGGGAGGAAACTGGGAAGAATAGACCAGTGGAACAGGAAATACTAGATAGTATTGTATACTTAAAGCCAAATAAAGAAAAGCATTTCAAGAAAGAAACAAAGGGGCCAAAATTGTGGAGTAGGAGGCCCCAGCTTCATTTCCCTTGCATCCCTCCTCCTGGCAGGCACTGCTCAGTACCAAGAGGGAATGACCCACCTAGAAAGAGAAAGTAGGGTGAGCAACCAGCTTCTTCAGTCTTTTGGGCCAGATGAAGGACCTACTTTGGTTTCATCCTACTCAGAAACCAGCAAGGTTAATCCATATAGAGATGGCTAAGAACTAGGAGAACAGCAGGAGCTATCAGAGTCATCCATGTATCAGGAGCAAGTAGGGTTCACAGTCACCTGCTCTGCAGAAGAACCTAGCAGCTTTTACCATTGAAGAAACTGATGTCAGCACAGTGGCCATAGCCCCCTACAGACCTCACCATGGTGTGGCCACAGGCGTTTGTGTTTATAGATGTCGGTCACTGAGTGCCTCCCAGCTTCCTCCTCCACCCTTGCCAGAGCCTGGGATCTGCACCAGCAGCCAGTCCAGTTCTCTGTGCCAGTGCAAGGTGCCAACCTAGATCCCTGAGGTAGACTGGCCCCTCCACACACACCACGGTGCATGAGCTTAGAGCTAGCCATTCCAGCTGTACACCTCACACAGCCAGCCTGACACCTGACACTAGCCTCCACCACTCTATATGCACCCAGTTGTGTCTGGGCCCTGATATGGCACTATCTTCTGTCATAGGCCTGCACCAATGGGCTCACCTGCAGTAGCCCCCACCCATTATGCTCCTGATTTTGACACCTCTCACTACAACAGTCAGATATTATCTGAATAGAAACTCCAGCTCTGCCACTTATTTACTGGGTTACCTTGAGCACTTTACTTAGTTGCTCTGAATTTTATACTTGAATGGTCAAGTGCAAAGTGAGGTTCCTAATGCTTATTTCATGGGATTCATTTCAGACTCAGTAATTTAAAGCACCTAATATGATATCTGGCAATATGATACATGTATAATAAATAAATATTTATGAAGACTAGCTCTATTTACTAGAGCCTTTAAAACAATATATTCTCTTATATATGATTTTACATATAATCATATATTCAACACTGTTAAACTGTAAAAAACATGATGATAGAAATCATATCTTACATTTGATTCTCTATATCCTTCTATAATGTCTAGCATGGAGTAGGAAACTTGCAAACTGAAGTAAACGGAACTAAATTCCTTGATGATTCCTATCAAACCACCTTAAAATATTGAAATATTTATTTTTTGTTGGGACTACTTACTCTGCTTCACTTAGTGTCATTTAGGGCAGCTCAAAGCCTGGGGTCTAGAAACCTTTGAATGCTCATAAATTTATAAGGTGGTGCTTGACTGAAAAGACTTGCGTAGCTGAAAGGTAGAACAACAGCTGGAACAACTTGAGCATATCTATCTCCAAGTGGTCTTCAGCTTGATGTCTTTGGGATAGGCAACATGCACCAGCCATCTCAGAGCTGTCAAGGCATGAATTTTGAGAGAGAGACAGAGAGAGGTAGAAAAATCGCTTCACCACCTTCCCTTCATTAAGTTGTAGAACAATAGAACATATTGTGGCCTTTTCTGAAAATACAATCTTCCCCGACTCTTTTTCTTCTTCTTTTTTTTTTTTTTTTAAGATTTTATTCATCATTTCCAGAAAGAGGAAGGGAGAGAGACAGCGACAGAGAGAAACATTAATGTATGGTTGCCTTTCACCTGCCTCCAGCCACGAACCTGGCTGGAGGCCAGGCTTGCAACCTGGTTATGTGCCCTGGCTGGGAATTGAATCAGTGACCTTTGGGTTTGCAAGCTGGTGCCTTATCCACTGTGCTTTCCAGTCTTTTCCAGTTCTATCAGCAATGTCGTTTAGTAACTGATCCAAGGCAATCTGACCAGGAATTTGGGAAGGAAAATGATGAAGTATAATTGGCTATAGTTTAGTAATTGCTGAATATGAACGATAGGTATATAAGGGCTTCATTGTTATATTATTTATGAATATATTTGAAATTATATATAATATAAAGGATTTTTATTTTTAATTTTTATGGAGGCAGGATGCAGTTTATTTTTTTATTTTTCAACTTTTATTTCTTAATTGAATTTATTGGGGTGACACTGGTTAATAAAATTACCTAAATTTCAGGAGTACTTGCTGTTTTCTAAAAGTTCTGTTTCAAAGCTGGAAAATCTAGCCCAATTTTTTAGCCTTAATCTTGTCAATATTTAGCTGGTGCATCTCTCTCTCTCTCTTCCTCTTTTGTCCTATTCTCTTGGGCTTCCTATTTTCTGATATTTGTATGGGATTGAGATTAGGCTTTCAAACAAGACTCCTTGCTTATATTTATCACTGTTCTCAACTCTCCAATTATCTACAAGCATTGCTGACACTGACCATGGGCTCTCGGTAATGCCATCAGTCCTGCCTTTCTGATCCTACCTCTACCCTTTGTACTTCTGCTTAATCTTGGGTTAGATTGTATTACTGTTCAAAATACTCATTGGCCTTTCTGGTGGGAGAATTACCTGTCCCTGCCCCATCATGTAATTTGCTTTGTTCAGTTGAATGTGATATTGGTGGTACTTTTAAGAGAGGTGATCATGTACTTGTAATAATCTATTTTCCTCCTTCCATAAGACCAAAAATGTTCCAGGTGGCAACTGCCCTTTCAGCCTGGATCCCATAATGAAAATGATTCAGAGCATAGTCATGCTCAACTCAGAATGAATACATATAAATGAGTAGTAAATTTGTTGTTAGTCACTTGTTTTGAGACTGTTTGTTCCTACTGCATAACTTTATCTAAGCTGCATAACAAACTCTGTTCAATCAATATTTGTTTGCGGCTTGTTCAATTCTGAACAACAGAGTTTTCCACCCACAATCATTTACCATCTACAAACTAGTCTGGTTAAGTTTTGATGTTAGGTACAAAATGAGTTTCTGTTCTCATAAATCATATGTATATTCATAGCCAACACTAATCCTTACAATAAATTATTATTTGTTGATCAGTGTTAATATATTAAATTGATAAAATGCTATGGTCAGTTTATTATATGTACTTAAATATGCGGAAAGCAATTATTAGAATACCAAATAAAAGCAAGTAAACTCCAACCACAATAAATATTTATCTCCCATGTTTTCGTCTTTTTAGTACAAGCACAGTGATAGTCTGTTAAAATGAGTAATGTGCTCTTTTTCTTTAAGACAAGAATGCCAGCATTAGTTGTGCATGAAAAATAAAGTAGTACTTTGTATTAGTCAAGGCAGACTAGGTAACAAACAACCTCAAAATCTCAGTGGCTTAACACATAAATTATTTTCAGTTCATGCAAAATGCACTATAGGTCAGGTTACCCTCCTGGGCAGCTGGGTCCTCAGCATGACAACATAACAACCTAAGGTCTTTCAATCTTGCTGCTCCACCCTCTCAAAAACAATTTCTATGATTACTGCTGAAAAAATGGAGACTGGAGAATCAGGCAGACGATGTTCTTTTCCTCCACCCAAAACTGACACATTTCATTGGCCAGAATCAGTCTTGTGGCCCTCCCTAGAGCTATGGCAGAGCTGGAAGAATGGAACTACTCATATTGATGAGCAATAGTAATGTCTACTACTGCTGCTTTCATGTTTTAAATAATATGAAAATGGTGCTCTAATGAGGGATGGTTACAATGATGGAAATGGAAAGAAAGTTGCACAAAATTTAATTGTAGGATCACTGAATTCCTACCAATATGCAAAATATTAACACATTGTTGACAGGTCATGAAAAAACTCATGTTTTCAAGCTCAGACATTGCTGACCAATAATGAGTTAACTCATGCTTGAACTTGCACTAGCTTTTGCTATAAAATTGCTGGTCAACAACATGTTAAAATATTGAAATAAGTGTTGCACTGTTAATGTAGCAAAGTTTCCCTAAATTATACAGTAACATCTCCAGTTGCTATATTTCTTTCAGTAGAATAGTAGAAAATCATTGCAGGAATAGATGTGGTAATAATAACAACAGCAACAGCACTGTGAGCTAACATTTGTTGAGTAGTCTGTGCTTGGCACAATTTAAAGGAACTACTTTATGTAAGATGCCCCACTCAAGAAAGACCTAGGAAATAGTTACTTGACCTAGAAAGTGTATTTAGAAGCTTTGAGCAGTAATTACATAGTCAAAATTATTTCAAGGAATATACAAATGATGGCACCAAAGTTATAATCTGAATGACAACTTCTCACTCTGCATAATAGTTTTCATATTTCTTTACATTCATTTATAATTTGGCAGGAGTTCAAAGATAACATATGTGCATTCCAGTGCTACAAGTGTGAGTCTGTGCTGACATCAAATGTGCTTTCACCTCACCAACTCCATGCTATATAATACCAACTGGGAAATATTCTGATGTATGTCAATCAGATGTAAGGTAAATACTACAATTTTTAACACAGTCTTAGGTTGACACATTGCAAAATTCCAGATAACAGAGATAACGAGACTGGGGCAGAATGTGGTAGGAAAGGCACATAACTGACTTTAAAAAGTGTTAATTTTTTAAAATAGGTTTTATATGCTTAGATATTTGTTTAAGTATTTAATAATGCTTATATATTATGCATATTTGTAGAATACAGTTATTCAAATAGCAAAAGAAGTTTAAAGGAGAAAAATTTGGACGTAAAATTATAACCATAGATGTGACTCTTCATATGATCATATAATGTTTGTTATGCCAAACAAAATGTGGGAGATGACATATAATTTTTTAAGGAATAGTGATCTTTTAATTACTAAACAGTCATATACAGTATTAATTTAATATGTAAAAGTTAATTGAATTGAATTAACAATCATTGGGTTACCAAAATATCAAAAATAGATTTTGTGTTTTTAAACCTATCTCTCTGCATTTCCTTCTTGATCATCATACACGTTCTCAAAACCAATGCCAATGGATCTTTGTAAAATGCAAATTGGTATCTGATTCTTACTCAGTATCTTCCAAAGTCACCTCTGTTTTCATGGAATAGTATAAGGATTTCTATCCATGTTTTAAAATTTATTTTCTACTACTACCACCACATGATAACAACTATTATCAGCCATGTGCATTTCCCTCCCATGCTAGAACCTTCCTCAACTTTCTCCTTTTGCATATATATGTTGAACTCTTTTCCAGGATTGTCCTTTACTTTATCTGCCTGGCAAACAAATACTCATCTTTTAAAATTCAACTCAAATTTCACCTCTGCTTTGAAATACCTCTGGCTTTTCTAAAGGGATCTCAATGCCTCCTCCTTAGGTTCTTGCAGTACCTTGTCTGCCTCCACAGATGCACTTAATACATTCGTGCTGGTTTATGCATCAGTCTCTTGCACTGCAAGGGGAGCACATGGAGAGTTAGACTGAACTCTACTCTAGTCATCTTTGAATACTTAGGGTTTAAAGTAATGCTTAGACCACAGTGGGCACTTTCCAGAGGCTTGTTGAATAAATGACTGAAAATGAATGAAGATGAGAATATTTGGAGCCAAGAGTTTAGGACTCCCCAATATAGCTGAATCTAGCATCCCTCAGGTTAGAACTTCCAACAAATAAATCACATTATTTTTTCCAAAAATGATGATAATATTTTAATTTTATCTCCTCTAATAATAAATGTATTAGTTTTCTTTTGTTTTTTGTTTTTTTTTGTTATTTTTTTTGTGTGTGTGTGTTATAACCCTTACAGTACATTAGGGGCTTTATCTGCACTCTCTATGATCTTTGCATTAATCTTCCAAAGGTAGATAGCAGTACCCCTTTTCATGTTGAAAACCTGCAGCTCAGAATAGTTAAGTAATTTTTCCAAAGTAATATAGCTAAAACATAGTAGATGCAATATCTGAATCTGCCTGAAATGGGTATATTACAACTTTACTGCACAAGAAAAAGTATCAGAGATTAAACAGATGTGAAAATGTCTCGGTCTACAAGACAAAACTGCAAGCAAACTTGGATGACCAACATCCAAAAAATAGTCTATTTCCAGAAGAAACAGGGTCAGAAAAAAACTGTCTCTACATTCAACATGAAAATACATGAAGATTTTGAAATTGGGAAAGATCCTATCTACCCTTTAAAGCCTGTGTTTTTGAACCATACAAAAGGAGAAATGTTTCAGTAAACTCATTTTGATAATGTTCATTTATCCCAAAAGTCTGGACAAAGACTTTTGTTCCACTCAGGAATGTGTTATCAGTCCTCTTAAAAAGAACAAAATTCTAAACTTTTGGCTTTCTATTTACACTGTTTTTAATCTTCATAAGGAAAATAAAATAACCTAGTTTTTTTTCTATGTTGATTACTAGCTTGGAGATTCAAAACCATAACTTTACAGATACATTTTTATTTGTTTGAATAACTGTTTCAATGTGTCTGATTATTTCTCAAAACCATATTTTCTTATTTCTAATAAAATGTGAGGTCTCTCAAGAAAAAATCCAGCCATTGTTAATATAGCAATATTGGTTTGTATGACATCGATGTAACCTGGCAGCCAAGGAGCGTGGACTGGAATGCAGATGTGTGAACAATGATGACTTCACTGTACTAGTCGATGAAGGTGGTAAACACTGTTGAGTGAGCATGTGTACTGTGTGGCTATCACATTCAAAATGACTGAGCAAGCAGAGCAACAGATTTACATTAAATTTTGTGTTAAGCTTGAACACTCCTCCACAGAAACTATCCGGATGATTCAGTAGGCTGCAGCTATGGGCAACTGGTGATTGGCAGCTTCATCATTAACAACACACATGCTCATGCATCATGTCCTATGCAGAGGTTTTCAGTGAAACATCAAATCATCCAGGTGACGCAGCCCTTCTACAGCCCAGATTTGGTGCTCTGTGACTTCTGACTTTTCCCAAAACTAAAATTACCTTTGAAAGGGAGAAAATTTCAGACCATCATTGAGATTCAGGAAAATAAAATAGGGCACCGGATGGTGATTGGGAGAACTGTATGAGGTCCCAAGGTGCCTACTTTGAAGGGGACTAAGGCATCATTGTCCTATGTACAATGTTTCTTGTATCTTGTATCTTCTTCAAAAAAGTATTTATTTTTCATAGTGCATGGCTGGATATTTTCTGGACAGACCTTTCATATTTCATTATCTTGTCAATTCTGAAAGACCTATTAAATTTTCCTTTTTACCTGTGTTCAATCATATAAAATAATTTCTTTAACCTTTATCTTTTTTTCTTTGGTAAAGTAATGCAAAATAACTTACCTTTGTTTTTTTAATGAGCATGTTTCTGTGAGCTGATGGGGAAGATGATTACCAATTTAATTAATTGTTCAATATATTAATGTTGGTTGTTTATAAAATATAGTATTTTAAATGTATAATTGAAAGGTATACATAAGAAAGATGTCCACAGGCAAATTTAGGTAAAATAGGAGGCTGTTCTATAAGTTTGAGGGTATAAACTTCAGCAAAAGGCAAGTTACACCAATATGGCTATATTCATGAATAAAGTGCTTAATGTTATATGCTATTTCTAGTAAAAATAATTGACTTTGTTTTCATCATCTTGCCTAGTGCATCATCGCAGGCTATAAAATAATGTATATTTTATCCTGATGTACAATCAAATAGTTTATAGAACTCTAATGGAAATGAAGATTTTGCTATTTGAAGTAGTCAAATTTCCATTTTCACACACATCACAGTTTATAGCCATTGATGGCATTTCTGTTCACTTTTGAGTTTTAGGATAATAGCAAATTATAAAAAAAATCTACCTCTTCTTTGTCAGTTGAACTATAAGAAAAAAAAAAAAAAAAAAAAAAAGAATCATTATCTGCCTGAAAGTAAAGATTTCAGGTTTACATGATGTTTGTAAATAAAAAATACATATTTGTTTGTAGTTATATGCTATTTATACATTTAAAATCATTATTCTTGCTTAAGAGGCCAGGAAGTTTGTGAAAGTAGATAAAGACCTTTCTTTTCATACATTTAAATCCATTTTATAAATAAAGAGAAGAATAAGAAAAGCACTGTAAAGTAATACATTTTTTCCCTCCTATTTCTGTGGTCTGTGATCCATAAAATCCAAGTAGTTATTTAGAACAATCCAAACTGATTGGAAATGTGTTGTAGCATACCTTTGCATTTCTAGTACTTTTCTTCTGAATATTACTTCCACCTAAAAATTAAGATTATGTGATACTGGCAAAGGGAAAAACATATAGATTAATGGAATAGAATAAAAACCCCAGAAATAAATAGACTCACACAAAATGCCAAACTAAATTTTACAAAGGGGCAAACACAATCCAATGGAGCAGTCAGCTTCTTCAACAAATGAAGCTAAAAAATTAGATATTTGCAATAAAAAATAAGGAACCCCAACTTAAATTGTGTACAAAATTTAAACACTATACAAAATTTAACTCACAGTAGATCATATATTTTAAAAATGTATAAAAAGTCAAAAACATCTTTTATAAAAAGTAGGAGACAATTTTTAGGATCTAAGTTAAGCAAAAGTTTTTATAATTCACACCAAGTGCACTATCCATCAGTGAAACAAAATGAGAAATTGATTATCACCTAACTTAAAATTTTATTATGTTAATGCCCATGTGAAGACGATAAAAATACAGACTCCAGAATTGGAGAAAATATTTTCAAACTACATATCTGACAAAAGACTAATATCTAGAATAAACACACAAAAAATAATAATCAAACCTCAAAAATTTAAAAATAAATTAGAAAATGGGAAAAATACATGAAGAAATATTTTACTGTCAGGGTAGACAGATGGTAAATAAGCATATAAAAATTTCAATATAATTAGCCATCAAGATAATGCAATTTAAAATAATCACATAACACTACTTACCTATCAGAATGGTTAATGGGGTAAAAATGACAACACCCTATGTTGGGGACATTTGGAGAAGCTGGACCACTAATATACCTATGGTAAGAATGAAAAATGGTACAACCATTCACAAAAGTAGTTTGGCAGCTTCTTATAAAAGTTAATATGCAACTACCTACCCCATGACTCAGCAATTGAACTCTTGGGCATTTATCTCAAAGAAATAAAAACTTAGGTCTACACCAAAATCTGTACGAAATTTTTTATAGCAGTTAATTCATAAAAGTCAAAAATGGAAAAACCCAAACATCTTTTAATGGATGAATGCTTAAGCAAACTTCAGTACCTCTGTCTAATGAAATACTACTTAGCAATAGAACAAAGATAAATAATTGATTAACATAACTTAAATGAGTCTCCAGGAATTATGCTGAGTAAAAAAAGCCAGTATCTAAAACGTTACATACTGCATGATTTCATTTATATAAAATCCTTCAAATGACAAAATTATAGAAAGGGGCATAGTGTGGGCATAGTGTCCCACAAAAGGACAACAGGAGGGATACATTTAATGATGGAACTATTCTGTACCTTGACTAGATGAATATTGATATCCAGATTATGACATAATACTAGAATTTTATTCTATGATTCTGCAGTTTTATATGAGGTTACCATTGGGGAAACTAGTACAAGGTACATGGTATTTCTCTATTATTTTATTAAAATGTATGCAAGTTAAAATTTTTCTCAAAGTAAAAAGTTTAATAAATCATATGACATGAATGTAGGATATAATTAATTTGTAACTAATGTTATCTTTAAAATATATAATCTTCACCCTGACCATTACATATGTGGGAATTTCTGAAGAGATAGTTGCCAATCAAGGTGAAATGTCCAAATTTATGTATAATTGTCAATATGTATGTGTCTATCATCTATCTGTATCTATCATCTATCATTGTCATCATTTATCTATCATTTATCATCTATCTATCTATCATCCATCCATCTGCTAGGCATCAATAAAGCCCATTCCCCTGCCTTCCATAAGATGCTTTCATTTTAAGATTGTTTGCCCATGTGGGTACTAAGACAGGTGGAGAATATTCTGCCCAAAGATGTATCAAAATTAATTCCAATAGTCTTAACATCAGGAAATAATGTGCTATTAATTCTTTTAATCCAGAATTATAAATTAAATATTTAAAATTAGTGAAATATTTGTATTCAACATAATATTCTTTATTATAGACTAAATAAGCAGCATTGTTGTCTATGTGTATTTTCTTCTTTGTGAAAGTTTGAAGCTAATAGAATCTTCCTTTCTATCTTGTATACTAATGAGTCATTCATAAAAAGTTGGTAATTTCAATAAAGCAGAAATGAAGCTGGGAAGAGGAGGGCTTAAAATTGTTAATGTTTATACTTCAAGCCACATAAATAAATGATTTTGGAATGGTTAGTTGACACCATAGGTACAATTACACAGATAACATATACAGGTGAAAATGACCAGAATGAGATCCTGACTTTGTGATTAGTAGTTACTTTGAAATGAGGATGGCTAGATGTGGCACTGCTTTCTGAAGCAGGAGCTAAAAAAGATTTCAGATTAAATTAACTTAAAATTTTAAAATTATTTTTTGGAACTGAAACTTCAATTCATAAATTGAAACTGAATATTAAACTTAAAGAAACATGGCCCTGGTTGGTGGCACAATGGATAAGGCACCGGCCTGAGAACCCAAAGGTCGCTGGTTTGATTCCCAGCCAGGGCACATAACCAGGTTGCAAGCCAGGCCTCCAGCCAGATCCGTAGCTGGAGGCAGGTGAAAGGCAACCATACATTGATGTCTCTCTTCCTCTCTGCCTCTCTCTCTTCCCCTCTCTCTAAAAAATAATAAAAATCTTTTTTAGATAAATAAATAAATAAACCTAAGGAAACAATAATAGATTGCTTTTTTTAACATTTAAAGAAGAGAAGAAAGTCATGGGCTTGCTGGAACTGTTATCAAGGAGTAAGGTAAGAATTATCCCACAAAAGACTTAAAGGATCAGTAAAACAACTAAATAAAGTTGATTTTTAAATTACTTTCTTTGTCTTTTGTTTGCTATATATTCTAATGACCTGATCATTCGCTGATGAAGCTATACACAACAATGTGCAAAGCTGGTTTCTCTAAAACTTGACCTTCTGAGTAGCCCATAACTATGGAAAGTTACTGGCAATCATATTTAAATGCTTTCATTACATGATCTCACTTCTGTCTCATGGAGGCCAAGGATACACAGGTGGTAAATAAGCAGAAGGTCCTGGATTAACTTTAATAGTCTAAATCTAGCACCCATTTTTGAAATATGTAAATTACATTCCTTCTAAAACTAAAATTTCAAATCTGAGACACTTTATTTCAATGCTGTAATATGATTATGATTCCTATCTTACCATGTATTTATCATATTTAAATATACATTGTTATTACACATGCATGTAGAAAAAGCAATCCATTTCAATGAGGTCATAGTGGACACAAACAATCAAACAACTTAACACCAATAACAAACACTATTTAGGTTAGGGCTTTGTGGAAAACAGAGTTAAAATCCCACATTGATCAACTTTTAGACTTCTGGACATAAGAGTAACTTTCCTTGATGAATATGAGAAAACACTTCAGGAATAATACCCAATTTTAAGACATTTAAATGTTGCCCACTAATACTAGCTCTTCTAAACCTTTACTGACATGCAGGCTAGAATTATTTTATGATACCAAAACAGCATCATTAGACTCAGGTCTGAGGCTCAAAATTGGATGCATAAAAAAATCTATTGTTTGTCTCCTTAGTTATTTAGTCTGTTTGAAAATTGATAGTTGAATAAAACATTTAAAAGTTAATTTCTTTTTCCTATTACAGACTTTTAATGTGAAATTACAAAAAGAAAAAAGCAAAAAATTTGCTCAAAAGGTTACAGAAATGATGCATATAAAAATGTCCATCTAAAAATGACACAACCTCAAAAAGTTTTAATTTTTTTTAACAAGTATGTTCCATAAGAATATGGCCACATTTCAGAGAGACATTTCTTCTCCCAACACCATGACAAGTGTTGATATCACTAAAAGAATTCTGAAAATGAATTCAAAGCAACATCATTTTTTTTTAAATGTTGGAGAAAAATAAAATGACTTTGGTATATATGTCTTATAAAGACCTTAGTTTTTATAGACTCTATTCAGTTCTCTTAATACTCAGAAGAACTATTTGGACTATTCCATGAATCTTTCTCAAAAACTTTTAAGCACTCACATTCACACAGAGATGCACATAGACTGACAGACACAAACTTTCAGATGGCTGAACATGAGCAAATTGTCTTATTCACGATTTCACAAGTTTTCTTCACCTATAGCACCTATATTTTGATTCCATCTAAGTAATATAAAAATAATTGTTTGTAGCTAATGGGCACAGGAGAAGAGTTAGTGGGGTTTTCTGCAGGTACTCTCCATGCTCAGGGTGATATTTTTTTCCAAATAGTCTGTAAATTCTCTGTAAATTAAGCACTGGCATTTTGCTCCCCTTCTACTAATCATGTCAAGCTACCTAATTCCTTCGTGTAAAATCAAATGTCTTACTGACTTTCTCCTAGCTGAATCTTTTTGAATATCTTCTAATATTAAGATTTCAGTGGTTGTGTTTTAAATGAACCCGTTTTGCTGGCAGGTGCCTGCTGGTTTTTAGGGTTTAAATGGTACCATTACTATCATTTATAAGGATAACATCACAATTAAGAATGTATGAATAATTTAAAATTTAGTAGAATTCAGTTTCACAGCCTGTCTGGCACAAAGGTTTGAAAGCACAGGTCTTTATTTTATTACAAAACACTGGCTGTCTGGGTAAAAGGCGATGAAAAGTTACTAATTTCAGGCTTTACTTCAAATGTTTAAATCTTGCAAATAAGTGCCTTCAGTGAGGACTTGTTATCCCCCAAAGCCCCACCAGAGTCAGTCCTGTTCTGCCTTTTCTCAAGGTCCTTACCTTATCCTAGGTGAGCCAAACAAGACAAAAGGAATCTGCTGGAGGAAGTGATTACCTTATGGAGCTTTTCTTTTCAAATCTTAACTTGTGCGCTTGGCAAATATTATGAAACATGATCATTTCATTGCCATAAATAATGTTACATAATTAAAATTCCATTCTGTGGTTGGGAACGGTGTGATAAACTGTTTGCAAACTGCTAATTCTATTTATTAATTTTGACATATTGAATTACACAACAGACAAACGAATCCTGTGTCTTAATGAAATGCTCTATTTGATGAGCTTTTTTAGCCTAAGATTTAATATCAGGACCTACCATTTTGCATGGGATAGAACAGGAGACAATCTTAACAGGGAATACAGGATGCAGGCAAAAAAAGCTCTGTTCTGTTCTGATTCGAAAGGCAGAGAGCGGAACTGAGCCTCCCCTTGAAAACACCCTCTTTGTGTCAGGCCTGGTTCCGTTAGCTAGTTTGTTCAGGCCTCTCCAGGCTCCCTTTTGCTTTCCAAGCCTCCAGCAAGGCTTACGGTCCGGTAATGGTAATGCATTACTGATTTTCTAATGATGAAGCAGAGCTATTTTTTAAAAATAAATAAATAAATAACCACCAAACGGCTTTGAGCTTTCGTTCACATTAAGCTACATTTAATATTCATTTCACATATTTTTCTATTAATTAAAAGTAAACCGTGTATTGTATGGTACATTATCCCTCTAACAGCCCCATGTGGAGATCATGAAGTGGAAGACTAATGGTGTAGACTTTAGCATTTAGTTTTAACCAGAATAATTTACATATCTCGGAGAAGAGTCCAAGGCATGTGTAAATAAGCAGAACTCTGAGATAGCAAGACCCTTGCTCAGTTTACTATGGACTGCCGAGCTATGGGCTGTGTATTTATTCCATCAGTCAGGTAATTTAATGAGACTTACACAGCATCTATTTCTGCAGAAGAGACAAAAGTTATTATTAAGGAGAGGCATGTGGCAGTAAGAAAAATGTGTTTGCTTGTTTTATTTTATTCTATTACCCCAAGTAGCAAAGGTGATCCTATTCAGTGTTCATTAAAGTTTACCTTTCTAATTTATCAAAGGGGACCCACATCAACAGTTTTATGCTGAGGTTTCAAAATTGGAAACATTAAAAAATTTGATCCAAAATGCCAGATATTTAGGGAGACGTTTTGATTAGAAAAATAACTGGCTTTAATCTACAGATTTTTATTAATGCACAGCTCTATTAAGTGAACAGGAGAAAGTACATTAACAAAAAGTCATCAACTTTGAAAGGGCATTTTCACTTCAGGTTATCAGACTCTGGACCAGTTCCAAAAGAGGAAAGATATTTCTTAAAGAACTGGCATGTTTAAACAAATAATCACAAAAACATATTTTCCAGTGAGTTTATCTGGGAAGAGTTGCACTAGATTATGAAAAGCGTTAGGTAGCAACTAGAAGACTACAATTATTTTAAGAAAACACCCTTTTTGTTTCTTTGGTAATATATAAATCAAATGATATTGGGAATTAGTACTTAAACTGATTTTAGTAATAGGCTCTTAAAATGTCTTGTATGAAATAATTTTCTCTGTTAGAAATCACTGTAAAGAATATGTAATTCAATGAGGACTATGACTATACAATAATAAACATTGTGAAGTAAGTGAAAAAATAGCTAAGGATGTTTCCAAATATTCATAACTTTTGGCAACAAATTGGCCAAACATGAAATAAAGTGCAGACGGCAGTCTTACCCTAATAATAATTCTTTTTCAGTAATACGCTCAGATCATTCATGCCAAGGCTGCTTACATAATCTCAATTACCTAGATTTTTACCCTAACACTTCATTCTGAACTTCATGCCAAAAGTGGAGTTAATATTAAAATTGATTGCATTGATGCTGTTTCTCTAAAGAACATCATGATCTTTTGTAACCCCACAAACATTATGAGAGCACAAATGTTCAGACAGAAACACTGCATTTTTGATGTGGACTCTTGAGTGTTCACACTGCGACAAAACTGTCAGACCTGCTACAAGGCATAGCTGAATTTTTCTTGACTCTTTTTATTATACAATGATACGTAAGTGTAAGTCAATGTAGCATTTGACTATTCAAATACCACATCAAAAGGTCCTTTAAATACACAACTCCATCCATAGGACTAATTTGAGACAGTTCTAAATATATATATATCTGTAACTTTACATGCTCTTTGCATATTATAACCTAATGTTAAACTTACATCCAAAACTCATAAAATTCTCTACCTTGGTTTAGACTATATCTAAGTCCATTAAAATCTTGAAAGTTAAACTTAAATGAAAGTATTTGTATAAAATGCATATTATAATAAATGCTAATAACAAAGTTCCTGTATTTTCATTCAAAATAATCATTTCAAAGAATATGGGGGTAATTTGTGTAACACATAAAATAAAATAACAAATCTGATCAGGTAAGACAGTCTCAGAAAAATATTCCACATTTTAATAAAGTTTATATACTGCATTTTAATGTTTTTGTTATTGATTCTAATAGAGTGAGTTTCTAAGGCACAGATCATAGTTTAGCTCTCTCTTTCCTCAGCACCATATACCAGGGAGGACCCAAAAACCCAGAATTTATTTATAAAAAATGATGTATGTATGTTTAAACTTCAGTCACCTCCAAAGTACTCTTCTTCTGATACTATACTTCGATTGAGATGTTTTTTCCACTGCTCAAAAGTGCTTGAACTTATCATTTTGATGCCTTTTAGTGCTTCTGCCATTTTTTTGTCTTACCACTTCCACATCAGCAAAATGTTTCCCTTTGAGGACTTTTTCATCCAGGGTAACAAGTTGCTCTGGGTGACATATGTGAATGGGGGGGGGGGGGTGGTGGCAAGGGGGCCATACCATTTTGGGTCAAAAACTGCTGAACACTTAGCTCAGTGTGGGCAGGTGCATTCATAAATCATCCATCATGAAATTGGCAAACACATTGCAAGAGTCTTTAAAAAATTCACTGAAACTGACCACAGCCTCTCACAGTAATGTCAGCCGATGTACTGATACAGGTGGATTCCTAGAATACTCAGCAAGCAAGGGAAACCTCTACTACAAAGGGACTGCCCTCCAGAAGATAATTCCAGTTTTTTGGGGGTCCCCACTGTAAATTGCTTTGTACATGAAACTTGCTTTGAAAGACTATCTGTGTCAAATGTTGAATAAGTAGAACTTTACAGGGCTGATTATAAGAATTTCAAATGGATTAGCTGCAACTTGGATTTTGAGACTATAAACAAAAGACAAATTGCTTTGAATAGAAAGAAACTATACATAAATAATTGAAAACATTTAAATGGGAACAGCCATTCTTTCTGAGAGATGATTATTTTTGTCTTCAAATATTGGTGGTCATGGAAGATATGCCATGTCCTAATATAGTAATATGTTAACTAAATGGTTGCTTGCAAAATCATTAGTTGACCAAGGCTCAATGGTGCTTCCCAATAAAGTGAATCTTGAAGCAATTTCCATTATTAAATTGTAGAGTCTTTTCTATATTTATGTCATTAAACTTCTTTGGATGAGATTAAAGTTGAGCTATTTTCTACTAAACTGTTCAGCTAACCAGCAATGGTTCTGCATTCTCAATGCCTTCTTTAAGAATATACATGCACATGTATGTGTCCCTTTATTGGTTTTGATTTTTAAATTCTGACATGGGTCCTGGGTGTTCCTAAGCAGCATTCACTCCAATAATTCTGATTCTCCCTCATGCTTATGACCAGGTGTTGATCTCCATGACATCAGGCTCCAAATGTATACACGTCAGATGTATACTTGCATTTTTGTTTTCAATTTAATAATGCACAGTATACTGATATTATATAACTAAGCCCCGAAGATGTGAAACAAAATATTAATTTTCTAATCTTTTAGGACCAACTGTTATAGTAAAATAATATATTTAAAAATCTTGTGTATTTAGAAAAGTTTCAATGGATATACCACGGTTTTTAATAATATTTCATTTTAATTTTCTGCTGTTACTTGAAAGTATACACAAACCTATTAAAAATATTTCTTTAATTCCCTTTGAAATTATACAATTTTTAAATGGCTCCAAGTATGCAAATATACTGATGATGATACAATTATTGAGACTTAAAGAGGGACAAATCCCTTTTCTTGTAACATGGAGAATTTTATAAAGGAATCCTATGACTTGGAAGCTAATGTTAGCTTGAGACAATAGAAACTGGAATGCCGTAACATAAAGTCTCATTCCTTATGTATTAATAACAGTCTTCTGAGCATGCATATTCACTTTCAGATTTTTAAGCAATTAGTTTGCAGATGTCACTAAATAAATGGCATTCATTCCTTAAGCAGGAACCATACCTGTTAACCATCCCAGACTATTGTAGTTTTAAAGATGGACTTGATGTGCACAGCATGCTCAAAAACTGTACTCACAGTTCAAATGAGCTGGATTACAGACCATGACCACTGAGACCCTCACATGACAAAGCCTTTGTGTAATTAATATGCAGGGTAAAATGCTCCCTGGACTGCTGCTAAAGCGATTTAAATCATGCACATAAAAAATGTAATCACAAATTTAGCATGGTGGACAGAGTAGTCACACTGGGCTTGATTGCATAGAAGGTTCCAAGTGTGTTTTAAATGTCCTTTAAGATTGAGATTAGGACTTGTACTTACAAGATGCATATTAATCTAAAACTCAACATTTTTCAGTGTGGGATCACAGTAGGAGAACATTATGGGCAATAGAGGTTCATTCTAATCCCAGTAGGTAATTACACTTTGAAATAATATTCTTTAATTAAATCTTGTTTGCAGTTGATTGATTTAAACACTAAATCTAAAAACCTAAATTTGAGTTTTTATCAATTTTTGATGCTTATTGCACACAACTTGGGCTTTAATTGATGTTTCTGAAGTTTTAAAACCCTTGTCCTCCGTATCCTGGTTGAATTTAGTGTAATAATCAACATCATTTTTTTAATACTCTTGATGACTTCCTCTGAAGCTCCATGAGTCAGAGCACTTTTACAATTTTAAAGTATAGCTGAAAGGTATTTAACATGTCACAGTGCCAGTATTTACATGGGTGATTCTTCTAGCACACCTTTAGTAGACACATATTCTAATGCCTTCTCTGAAATCCTAAGAAAATTTTTCCTCTAAAATATTTACCACTTGCAATATTACAGCTACAGCATAAGAACAGGGCCATAGCTCTAAGAATGGACACAGTACACAGAAATAAAGATACTAAGTTCAAGAGTTATTTGCATCTTTTAAATTTGAAATAGTATGGCATTAAACAACTGCAACAAATACACACTCCTTCCATGTCCTTGCTAAGGGAAGCTGTCTAATTAGATGCACACCACCTTTTATGTTAATAGCTACTTTCTCCCCATTTGGCAAAGCTTACCAAAACACAATGAAAAGACTCATTGTGGACATTTTATGATGTATTCCTTTTATATTCAATAATTCATATGCCCACAAATCTGCTTAAGAAATGCTATGCTTTTACAATGGTATTGTGAAGGAAGACCTTTCCAGCAGGTAACATTGTAGATTTTGGACTCTTACAATTCCTTACTCTTCTGACATAAGTGATTTTTCTAAAAGAAAGTTGTGAAAAATGTCATTTCTTAAGAGCCACAGGGAGGAACTTTGAAATATGTCCAAATTTGGCACATGATATTATCTGTCAGAGATAATCAAGGATCTTTATCTTTTGTTGCAAATTTGCAAATTACAATGAGGCCATTTTATTAGGCATCCCTATAACCAACTAGTTGCAAAGTGTACTGATTTATTTCCCAAAACACAAAATTAGGTCTGCCGGCCTAAGCATTGTGATTTAAAGGTGCTGTTCACCAGTGTTCATGTTTACATTCATAAAAACAAGGACTGACTTGGTTTCAGCTGCAGCAGGTGCCATATAGCAGCGTCTTGTAGAGGTAGCCCAGTAAATTACATTCATGACGCCATATTTAATAACTGAAAATTCACATTTTACAACAATTGCATTTGTCACTACTGAAAAACAAACTAGTATGTGGAATGTTTTATTACAATGACTACATTCTTGTGAGAAATGATTAAGTCACTATGAGAGAAAAGTAAGGCCAAAAGACCTCATTCACCACAACACAAATATTAATCACACATAAATAATACAGGTGTCTTGCAGTAAGCCACAGTCCCCTAAAATATAGATTATACATCCTAGGGGCAAATAGTACACAATAGACTTGAAATAAATCCCTCAAGCCATGGTGGGCAAAAGGAAATCATTTACGTTTTGACAGTTTAATATACTTTTTGGTTATGCATAACAGATGAAAATATTTACATCAATATAAGAGGGTAAAAGAAAAATTAAATCTGACTAATTGACCTGTTCAAAGTATAATTTTTAATTTCAAGGAACTTTTTTATAACTATTCCAAATAATAAATATGCTTCCTGCAATTCAACTGTATCCATTCATTTTTAATTATTTTATGGCAGCTAAAGAACAAACCAGTCTCTCAATTCAAAGGAATGTTTTTAAATTATATTTTATTGATTATGCTTTTGCAGTTGTCCTGATTTTTCCCCCTTTGCTCCCCTCCACCCAGCACTACCCCCATCCCGTTTGGCAATCCTCCCACCATTGTTCATGTCCACGGATCATGCATGTAAGTTCTTTGACTACCACATGTCTTATACTGTACTTTACATCCCCATGGCTATTCTGTAACTACCTATTTGTACTTCTTAATCCCCTCACCTCTTCACCCACTCTCCCATAGCCCCTTCCACAGGGCAACCATCAAAACTCTCTGTATCCATGATTCTGCCTCTATTTCTTCTTGTTTGCCTAGTTTGTATTTTAGATTTAATTGTTAATAGATATGAATTTTTTTGCCATTTTAATGTTCATAACCTCTCTCCTCTTCTTCTTAAATAAGACCCTTTAACATTTCATATAATAATGGTTTGGTAATGTTGAACTCCTTTAGTTTTTTGTTTGTTTGTTTGTTTTGTTCTGTTGTTTTAATTTTATTGTTGTTGTATTACACCCATCCCCTTTTTGCTCCCCTCTGTCTCCCTCCCCACCCACCCATTCCCCTCAAAGTCAATCCCACCTGTTGTCCATGTCCATGGTTCCTTTACACTAGCTAGGTTCTTGTCTAAACTGCTCCCCTTCCTTGCCTCTTCCTCCCCCCTCTCCCCAACCCCCTTCTGCCTCCTTTAGTTTTTTCTTGTCTGGGAAGCTCTTTATCTGCCCTTCAATTCTAAGTGATAGCTTTGCTGGGTAGAGCAATCTTGGTTGTAGGCCCTTGCTTTCCATGGCTTTGAATATTTCTTACTATCCCTTCTAGGCTGCAAGCTTTCTTTTGAGAAATCAGATGGTAGATAACTAATTTCTTTTCTTGTGCTGCTTTTGTGATTCTCTCTTTATCTTCAACCTTTGGCATTTTAATTATGATGTGTCTTGAAGTAAGCCTCTGCATCTGTCTTGCTTGGAACTCTTTGCACTTCCTGGACTTGCATATATATTTCCTTCAGCAAATTAGGGAGGTTTTCTTTCATTATATTTTCAATATATTTCCAAGTTCTTGCTCTTTGTCTTCTCCATCTGACACCCTTATGATGCAAAGTTTATCCTTTTGAAGTTGTCGCAGAGGTTGCATATATTTTCTTCATTTGTTTGGATTTTTTTTTTCCTTCTAGTACCCCAACAGCATTAAAAAACATTCAATCAGAGATAAAGGATACACTGATTGAAATACAGAACAATTTACAGGGACACAACAGTAGTGTGGATGAAGCTGAGAATCAAATCAATGAATTGAAACATAAGGAAGCAAAAAAAAAAACAACCAATCAGAACAACAAGAGAACTTTCCTTGGTATGTGACATTATATTGTTCATACTGAAACATTTCAGGAAAAACTCAGGATACTAAGGAAGATAGTGATACAGAGAGGAGGTAGGTATGAGTTGATAGCCTTTAGGATCACAGATACTCCAATAATGTAAAGGGTCACAAATTGAATTCTATAATTCCAAGATTGACAGATGTATCTATAAGATATATTTGAAAAAATTACTTATGATACATTTTTTAGAAATTAAGAATATCTATCTATGTTAAGGGTTTAGTGGTTTTAGATAAAACACTTTTACATGTGACATTAAAAAACTGACTTACACATAATTAATAAATAAGATAGCATGATCTGCTACACAATTATCTCTATTCAAATGAATAGTATCTTTGGAAATTTTCATGCTAAGAGATTTCAAATTTCCTTGTAAGAGATGGTCAAACAAAAGCAGGTTCTAATCTCTCCTACTTGATTTACTTTTTTTTTTTTTAATTTTATTGTTGTTGTATTACATCCATCCCCTTTTTTTGCTCCCCTCTGTCCCCCTTGATTTACTTTTAAATTCTTGTTTCTGTTACTCTTTGTTTACTTGGTTTGAAATTCTTCTCTTCCAATAAAGTAACTTTTTTTTTGCCAATATCTACATCACAAAAAGTCACCACCAAAATAACCAACCAACGTGACAGGCTCTACTATCCCACCTATTACTAGAAATGAAGTGTCAATGCCAAACCTCTCCACTTATGCCCTGGATCCTTTCTTCTTTCCACCAATTACTTTCCCCCTTAATTTGCCCTTGTATCTCTTACATCATCAGCATCTCCCTACCCACAATGTTTTTATGCTCCCTATCAGCATAAAAAACATGTTCTAAAATCTCCTATTAAATAAAAGAAGGGAAGAGAGGGAAGGATAGAGGAATACAATTCTCCCTCTAGCTCACTCCCTTGAAACTTTCTCCCTCAAATCAGCATTTCTTGAAATGAAGGTCTATATTTACTACCTTCTCATCCTCTCATATCACTCAAACTTCAATTTATTAAATCATATTGCCATTCTCCCAGCATCACTAAGATCATCACATTTTCAAATCCAGTGATTCAGCCTCTATTCTTACCTAATTTAAACCCTCACCAATATTTGGCACAGCTAGCCTCTACATCTTTCTAAAAGTAATTTTTCCCTTGGCCTCAATATTTTTGCACTCTGTGTGTGTGTGTGTGTGTGTGTGTGTGTGTGTGTGTGTATGCACATGTGTTCCACTGATGACCATTTCATGTCATAATAGTATCCACTTATTCCTAGATATACATTCCAAGATCCCCAGTGGATGCCTCACACCATAAATAGCATTTATTTCCATATATGCTACTTTTTTATACACACAGATTATAAACTTTAATTTAGAAATTAGGCACAGTAAGACCATAACAATAACTGATAATAAAATGTAACAATTATAACAATATTACAGTAATAAAAGTTGTGCGAATGTGGTCTCTCTCTCCAGTGAATATTAAAGTTTTTGTCCAAACCTATTCCTAAATCTGTATAACATCCCCTATTTGCAGTTAATGTCTTGATATCACTCTTTTCAGCTAATCTCTTGCTAAAGTCTTCATATTGGCTCAATATTTTCTGTCACATCATGTTGCCTTCAATAGGAACCAGATTTCTGTTCACGACTTCCATTCTCAAAATGAATGCCTCTTTTATCTTAACTAAGAAGCACTTAGCACACACTGTCTCCATAACCTTTGAAGTTTAAGGTACCATAACAAAACTACCAGATTTATTTTCCCTTCTGCACAATTTCAGAAGATTTGTTCTTACCTTAGCTCTTAGCAACATCAGCATATGTTTTTCCTTTAGTGAGTTGAGAATTTTTTACCTTTTTATTTTATTTTATTCATTTTTTAGTTCTCACCAACAATGTATACTGATATTAGAAAGAGGAAGAAGAAAGTGGAGAAAGAGACAGACAGGCAGACAGACAGAAATGGATGTGAGAAACATTGACTGGTTGCCTTCTGTATTTGTGCCCCAGTTGGGGATCGAACCTGCACTTTTTTTTTTTTTTTTCACTATGGTTGCTTTTCACCTGCCTCTAGCCACAGACCTGACTGGACACCTGGTTTGCAACCTGGTTACGTGCCCTGGCTGGGGAAATGAACCTGCGACCTTTGGGTTCGCAGGGCGGCACCTTAACCACTGTGCTACCAGCCAGGGCCAAACCTGCACATTTTTGATGTATAGGATGACACTTCAACCAAATGAGAGCTACCCAGCCAGAGCCTACATTTTTATTTAAAGAAATTGATTTATGGCTTGTCCTTGAAATATTCAAATTGCCAGCATTGCTACTCTTGTGCTTTGGGGTATTATTAAGTAACATAAGGGTTACTTATCATAAGCACTGTAACATGGGACAGTCTATCTAATAACCAAACAGGCTACTGAATTACTAACAGTGAGAGGTATTTACAGCTTGGATACACTAAACAAAAGGATAGTTTATGTTCTGGATGGGACATAGAAGAAATTCATGAGATTTCATTATGCTACTCAAAATGGCATGCAATTTAAAACCTATGGATTATTTTTGAAAATTTTCACCTAATATTTTCAGACCACATTTGACTGCAGGTAACTGAAACTGTGGCAAGTGAGATCACAGATAAGAGGGACCTATGTCATTTTCTAGATTTTCCTCCTTGACTTAACCTCTGAATTTTGAAGACCTGAAGAACCATGTCTTACGTGTTCTTCTCCTTCCCATCTGCACCTATCCCCTAGGTGATTTCATCCAGTTTCCCAGATCTAAATTCTAAGTTTAAGCCTTACTCTTTTTCTTTCTGAAACTCAAAATTCACATTCAACTGCTTAATTCACTCTGTTGCTTAAACAGTGGAAAAATTAACACAGTGAAATACAAATTTTCTTGTGAAAACTCCTTCAATTTCCTTAGTCAAGATGACCACCATGCATCTCACTTACCAAACCAAAAATATAGGGTCGTGTCCTTCTCTTGTTCAAATGCCCTCCAATAAATTCTAATCATGATAAGAATCAAAATCATGTTCTTTACCTGGGTTTATTTTTATTTTCCACACAATCTAGTCTTCCTCCCTGTTTCCCTCCTTTTCTAGCTACATTGGTCATTGCCCTAAATGACATGGAGGTCAGCCACATGGAGCTGAGGTCTTATCTAGTCTAATTTCATATCTGTACTGCCATCTGTCCTTGTGGCTCCATCTAAAGATGTTTCCCTGGTGCTTTCAACTCAGGCTTTTCCCTAAGGAAATGTCTTTAATAGCCAATAACCAATCACCAGATACTTGCAAGAAAATGTGAATAAAAAATTTTAAAAGATTTTATTATTTTTAGAGAGAAGGGCAGAGAGGAGGGAAGAAAGGGAGAGAAACAACAATATATGATTGCCTTTCATATGCCTCCAGCTACAGACCTGGCTGAAGACCTGGCTTACAACCTGGTTATGTGCCCTGACTAGGAATTGTACCAGTGACCCTTGTGTTCGCAGGCCTCTTTGCCAATCCACTAAGACACCAATCAGGGCATGAATAAAAATGTTTTAAAGAAAGGGAGCATCAAAATAAATAAGGAATAAAAATAGAAATAAAGATAATGTAGATGCTAAAGAAAATTATGAAAAAATATCAGTATAATTAGAAAATAAAATACATTGCATTTATAAAACATATACAGGGGTGGGCAAAAACAGGTTTACCCTTATGAGTATAGAAAAGAGCTTATTCTTGTATTATTGTTAATTATTTCATTATATATATATATATATATATTTATAACTGTAAACCTACTTTTGCCCATGACTATAGAATATTATTTTTTAAGTCAGAAAATAAGAAATGAGCCATGGAAATTATAAAATAGAAAAACAAAATTTAAAAATTGATGCAAGATTTGGAAGTTTACATTTAAGAAACTGTCAGAGAAAATAAACATATGGTAAAATAAATGAGAAAAGAAAAAACAATTAGAGGGTTAATTCAGCAACTCCAACACCTGACTAGTAAAGTCTCACCAAAGAAGGAAAATCAGGAAATTTCATAATGTCTCACATTAAAACTACATTATAGCTTGTTGCAGAGAGAACAACAATACTCCACAGTCTAACATAGGATCAAGAATCAGAGGTATTTCACATTTCTCAGAAGAAACACTGGGAGCTAGCAAAACAATGGAACAGCTACGGGTAGGGTACAAGCATACCAGACAGAGCTTCAAACAACTTACCTTTCAAGAACCCTACCTCAGAAAATTTATTAGATTACTCCAAACTAAGAAAGTCAATCTAATCCAGAGAGAAAAGGAAATTCCAGAAGTCAAGGATGAGATCACTTCTATCAGCAAGTGGAGCTTGAAAACAAGTAAACCAGGATTGAGACAAAGATGGAGCCTTCTGAGAGGGAGAGTGTGAGGAAATAAAGTGGACGGATTCAAAAATCTGAATGAATAGAAAATTGAACAATTTCACAGTTACGGGGAGATTTAGAGAATACAAAGCTAAGCAAATCAAGCATAACAATTATCGCAAGAAAAACTACAAAAAATATGCAAAAATACTACAACCTCCGATATATGGGTCTGCCCCCAGCACATCCTGGAGGCAGAGTCCTCCACTCTCAAATGTAGGATAAATGAAGACTTCAGGCTAACTTGCTTAGCAGGAAGTTCTAAGCGCAGGTCAGCCCTCCTACAGCTGAACCACTTTCTGTTCTCTAGCTTTCGTCTTCTGGGTTTGAATAGGAGACTGCTTAGGAACACATCACACTCTAATAAATCCACTCTGGTCTTTGTTTTCAACTTACAGGCTTTCCCATCACTGGCATGCTGCTCCATCTTTATTATAGCTGATTACATTTGATTGACTCTATACCTTTTAGTAATGGAAGAACAAGTCCATTTTTACTGTATTTTCATTTCATCCCTGTTTATTCTCCAATAAATGTGCAAGGAGTTAAAAAAAATCTGTGAGCAGTTCTTAAGTCTTAGAGGAATTGACTGGACTTCAAGAATGCATGTCTGATATGTGGGAGCTAGAGAAGTGGATCTCATTTCCAGGCTGTTTTCTTTATTCAATATGTCCTTCTTATTTTCTTATTTTATGCTTGGTCCCATGAAAAGATTGTCAGATAGTGAAGTACTGATTTCCTCTAAATGTGAAGCCAATATGTAAATACTGTGGGGAATAAACAGCCCAGTATTACTAGTTTTAACTGAGATAAGGTGGCAATCAAATGAAAAGCAGAAAGGTACAATGTAAAGAAAATGATGGGAAATTGAGTGTATTCTTTTTTTTAATATAATTTTATTGTTGTTGTATTATATCCATCCCTTTTTACTCCCATCTGTCCCTTTCCCCACATACCCACTCTCCGACAAAGTCAATCCTACTTGTTGTCCATGCTCATGGTTCTTCCACACTAGGTTCTTGACTAAACTGCTCCCCTTCTTTGCCTCTTCCTCCCCCCTTCCCCTGCCCCCCTTCTGCTTGCCTACTGAAGGTCTTCTCACTGTATTCATGTATCTGGTTCTGTTTTGCTTATTGTTTGGTTTGTTCATTATTGTCCTGTAATGGGGGAGATCATATGGTATTTGTCTTTCACTGACTGGCTTATTTCACTAAGCATAATACTTTATAGTTCCATCCATGTTGCTGGAGAGTATATTCTTTACTTTCTTCTAGCAACCTAAGGGAGAAACTCATGAGTATCTATAGCAATTGTAGTAGACAATGGAAACTATATCAATTACTAGATCTAAAAGGGCATCTTTCCCTGGATCACACCAGTATTATAATGAGCTGGACAAATGAGTCCTGATCCCTTTCATTTTGCTAGGCCCCTCCTTTGCCTTTATCATGAGGATCTCCTCATTCACTGAACTCTTCTCCGTCTGACTAGTCAACACACCATTTCCCTGAGACCTTAGCAAACTGACTGTCCCCTTGGATGTTTCTGGAAAGATGTTATGATAAACTGCTAGATCTTAGTCCCAAGTCTGCGGTGACTATAAAAGGAATGCATAGAAGTGCACAGAGGCTCTCAGGCACCACATCATAATGCTATGCTATAGGGGAGTGTGCCATCTGAATCCTCTGGTGTCTCTATGGTGCTCAATGGGCTCTACCATCTGCAAACGCAGATACTTGACACACGTTGCCCTCAAGCTCCTGTGAAGATGACTGCAGCACAGCAGGTACCATGGAGTAGCCTGTGCTCCTTAAATTCGTAGTGCATTTAATGTCCAAGGAGTTAACCAAAAAATACTCCCCAGATTTACACATTTTTTCAGAGTAGATCAAAAGAGGGTTTCAAAATTCAAGCCTAAAGTAAATAAGACCAACTGCTGATTTTTCAATTAGGTTATGTTTCAGGGATACAAAATTACATATTCCTTTCCCATGCATGTCCCCTGCACTTTTTCAACACAGAGGAACCCATTATTAAGCTATTAATCACTTTTTCCAATTAATTGCTAGAAAATAACCCAGGTTTTAGTAGTAGAGTTGCAATTGAAAAGCTCTTTGATATTTGGCAATGTAAAGTTCCAGGCACTAGTAATTTGAGACTGTGAGGCTATTAGCTATGTTTAGAATCTCAATTACTCTAAAGATAGATAATTACAAATAAAATAAACTTGTTCTCCTACATTAGCAAGTGCTTCTTTCTTGCTTTACAAAATGTATGAGTGATTTTTTAGCCACTAAATATAACTTCTATGTGAAAAATTGACCTTAACAATATGAAGTATGGTTACAAGTAAAAGCTGTGTTTTTATGGAAGAGAATGGATACATTTCCTAAACTCTGGCTGTTAAGCTAATTGATTTATTGGCTTTTGATAGAGTATACTATTGTCTTTATGCTCTTGGGACATAGAAGCTCTTCAGAAAAGAGCTAAAAATTCTGCTACATCAATATGACAGTTGAAGCACACCTTCCCTTTCTTCAAGTGTAGGGTTTCTTGGAGCTTAAAATAAGAAAAAATAAAAAGAAATCTCTTTCCAGGATTCGTTAAAGTTAACTGAATGATGCTGCATCCCTTGGTTTCTTGAATGTGTACTTTTACTGCTTTCGTGTTCCTGAGAAATTAATAGTTCTTTTCTTTTTAATCATATTCTTTTCATAGTAAAATATTTATTCAAGCAAATGTAAAGTACTTGTCAAAATATGAGAATATGAAATTCCCATTTTTAGGTTTCTTAAACACAGCAGTGATACAAAATAAAAAGTGATGCATTTTCCCCCAGGGCTAGGTTTTAAATTCATGAAATTACCAAAATGTTTTTGTTTTACTTCCTTTTTACCTTTTAATTACTATATAAATTAGTAAATATAATGAGGGAAGTTTCTCAGCTGCAGTTGATCCCAACATTGCACAATCATTTCCATAAAAAGGTATAAAGGAAAACAAAGTAAAAACCCAAATACTGAAATGGTTTTATTTAGATTTTTCCCCTTGACATGAGGTATAGTAAACAGACTCAAGGCTTTCACGAAGAATTCATTTCAGAAAGCAAAACAAGGATTTATATCAACAATACATAATGTGTGTATGTAGGTACATATCACACCAGAGAATATAGATGAAGTTATTCCAGGTTTGAGATATCCTATGCAAACTTTAGACCTCTGGGGCTTTTACAAGAGTATCTTTTTTTTTTTTTTTCCTTGCTACAACACTACCTATAGCTGTTGAGTCGGATTTTTTGGAACGATAGTATGATAGATTTTAATGTTTTTCTTAGAAGGTTTTTATCTTCAAGATATATACACATAGTATTCTGCATAAAGATGTAATGCATAAGAAATATTTTCCCTCAAGGTAAGAGCATTAGTATGTAATTTACCAATGTCACCTTCATATTAGGTCCAAGTGTACATATTAACTCCATGGGCTGACTGCAGTGAAATCCAAAAAGAAAGAGGAGCTTATATATTTGCAAAGGAAATTGATAAATTTATTTTGCATGTCAAAAAAAAAATCCAAATAATATCTGGGAAAAAAGGGGAATTGGTATAAGAAAGCAGGACTTCTCCTTTTTCAGACATTCATGTTTTTCAAATAGTTTCACTATTCTCTCACCAGAATTTATTACCCCACCAATTTTCCCAGATAAGCTCCTCCAGGTATGTAATTGTTATTACTTTCATCACAGCAGCACAACTCTAAAGCAGATCAGTAGAGTGCTGTTCCAAGTTTTAAAAGAGGCATATTACTAAGTGATTCACAAATGGAAATTGTCAAGTGTTTTTCTTAATACAGAAAAGTATGCAGACCTACTTTAAAATCAACAGTTTTGAAACAGAGGAAATTTGAAATTCCAAGTAAATTGAACTTAGTCTGTGAGTTGGACGAAGACAATGGTTTATTCTGAAATAGTTTTCATTAACAGGCTACATATGTTTTCTCAATTATAACAGTGAGTGTGGACATATGAGGTGCCAATTGAAGAATACCTATGCTCCCTATATTCAAAGTTTTTATAAATAAATAGTAATTAACAGAGCAATAGGTAAGCTACAGTAGCATTATATCATTTCCAAAGAGCATGGTGAATGTTCATAATTTTTTGAAGTGTTTGAAAAGGGAGAGCTTCTGATCGGGTATCCTGTATTCACAAACATTCTGCATTCTGTGTGTGTGCTGCGTCACATGAAAAGGAAATTCCACCTTTTAATAGTCATTATAATGCTGGCTTGGAAAGTCAGAGATTAGCCCTGGCCAACCAGGTGGTTCAGCTGGTTGGAGCATGGTCCCATGAACTAAAGGACTGTGGGTTTGACCTCCGTTCCCTGCACATATGGAAGGCAACCATTTGGAATTTTTCTGAAATCAGTGAACATATCCTTGGGTGAGAATTAAAAATAATAATAAAAAAGTCAGAGTTTGAATGAGAAAGCTGCCATTGATGAGTAATATTCAAATTTGTTCTTTTAGTGATTTCATATTTGTTGGCCTTACTTTTATTATTTCATTAAAACTTTTAAAAATATTTTATTATTTTTAGAGAGAGGGGAAGGGAAAGAAGCAGAGAGGGAGAGAGACATTAATGTGTGGTTGCTTTTCACCTGCCTCCAGCTACAGACCAGGCTGGAGACTTGGCTTGCAATCTGGTTATGTGTCCTGGGAAAATTGAACCAGCAACCTTTGGGTTCCCAAGTTGGCACCTTATCCACTGTGCCACCAACCAGGGTGATTATTTTATTATATCCCATATAGCCTTTGTATCTGTAGTAACTTCCAGTGTCAAACACATTGCAATAGCTAAATAAACAGTCAATGGCTGAATGAATGGGTAAATGAATAAGTCAATCTGTATTTCTTGTAATGAGATGAAGCACTTATCACAAGCTGGGATGGATTACAGACATTTCTGAGACCATGCCTTGTTGTCCATAGGGAAACTTTATGCTTCAGCTACCTTGGGAGAAATGCATCTGAACAAACTGATGAGTCTCTGCCTCTCTCTCACTATGCATATGTGTGTGTGCATATTTGTGTGCGAATACCCTAAAAATAGTATCAAACTTTGTAGAGGAAAAGTAACCTTTATTCTGGGATCAAAAATTTCCTCTGGATTGTCCTGGCCTCGTAGTTTATGATAATTATCTGGCATTAGCTATATATGTACCTCATATCTGCCATATACTGCCTGCTTAGTGCTGGACTCCAGCTCCAGAATAGATCATTGTATTTTAGTGTCTGTCAGATCAGGGCCTTTATTTCTGATCTCTCCTAATCAGCTTTACACAATTTCTACATACCCTGCAGGTTAATATTAATATTGTCAATGGAACAAGGTGAGTTGATCATAATTCATTACTACTTTGAGATCTGTATCAATTTGACAGACAATTCTGAAGAAAATTATACTACTCTGTCTAAATAAGCATTAAACTGACCACCAGAAGTTTAATCTTTGCTGCCTTTATACGTCCACAGATAATTAGAGAAATAAATAACATTTTAATTTATAAATTATAGTCAAGTATGTAAACCATTATCCTCCGGTGACAAATGAGAAGGCATAGAACAAGACTATCACAGTATATCTATGGCAGCAGCAATGACTCCACTTCCAATGTTATTTTATTTTTTTAGTAACTTTCAATTGTGGGTAGGAAAAACATGTCAGAGCATATGTAAGTTCAAAGCAGTAATAGGTACTAAGTCACATACAGAAGACTGAAGGTCAAGAGAAAAAGAATGTATGGCCAAGCAGAACAGTTCAAATCTCTGAAAACAATATTTGAACTTCATACTTGGTCATACACAACCAAGACTTATGTTAACCTAGTAACATAATAATATGTAAGTTCTTTCCTAAACACAGTCAAGGCCCATTGGTGCACAGAGAATAAACTAACTCAACAAAGTGAGCTTAAGTTGTTTCAAGGGCCTGAGAGGCTTTAGAATACTGGCCTAGAAAAATGGTTGTTTCCAGTTATTTTAACTGAATTCCATCCTTTTGTTTTGTTGAAAAGACTGGAACTGTTGTCAATAGCCACAATTTGTAGAAGAGAAAGAGAAAGTGCAAGGTGCAATGTATTCGGATCTTTCATATGGAAAGACCACAGATTCACCCTGACTGAAGGGCAAATCTATACCCACAATCCATTGTCCAACCTACCCTCCTGCTCAGACTATGTGGTTTAAAACCCAGCCCTCTGAAAACAAATTTTAAAAATGCAAAATTAGAAAATATAGTAATGTCAAAAAAAATATTTCTATTTCACCATAGTTATACCTATTTTCTTACAATATTAAGGATGGATAAAAGGGCTTTTGAAAATTCTACTTTATTTACTTGTTTTTTCAGTGAATGTGAAGGGAAATAGCAATCATGTGCATAAATAGCTATTCCTGCCTTCCTAGCATTCTTATTTGTTATAAAACCTTTTATAATATCTGATACCCAACTGAGTACTTCCTTTTACCGTTAACTCCTTAAACCATGAATATTTAACGCAAACAAAGTTTAAACCCCTGACTCTTTCACAGTTAGTATCTATAATCCTTTTTTCCAGACTAGGTATTTTTATATCATGTTAAATCTTTCATCTTCCTTCTGGTCAATTTCAAGGTTTTTATTAAATCAAATACATTTTTTATACCAGCTTTCTTTTTGCCTTTTGACACTTCAACTGGTTTAGCAAGAGCTGTTCAAATTAGGTGATTATCCTAAATGCAATACATTGATTTAAGCATTCCTTATTTTTAGGCAAGCACTTCTAAGTAAATCATTTATTTATTTATCTATTTATTTTTAATGCACGGGATATTTAAAATTAGTTCTGAAAAAATTGAGGGCATTTTTCTTTTTGAAGGGCTTTGAAAATGATTTGATTCTCCCACCTTTTAACATCAACAACAAAAACAAACAAACCCTACTTCCAATAATCCTAAAAAATAGCATGTCAATAGATAAATCTACAATTACACATTAAATTTTCTTCTGATAAATTGTCAGAGTAATACAGTAAAACTAATATAGTTGAACTATAAGTATAATGATTTTGGAATGGGATTTTTTTACACTTTAAATGATTTTATTTTCTATAAAGTTATGGAAGATTGTGTAGCTGATTCTTTATTTATGTCTCTTAAATTATAAAATGAAAAAAGGTAAAGAAGAAGAACAGTTAACCTCTGGTGACCAAAGGTGCACTTGATCTGTTATTTTGTATTCTATACTCTTCAAAAGAGCAATATAAACAGAATTATTTATGCCCAGCAAAATGTTGCTTAATTACTTATGCACCACTGTTTGCTTGTATTTTAAGCTCTCTCTACCACCCACAGGCAGACGTTAAACAGCTGCTAAAAGCTAGCTTTAGTCTTGCCAGTTTGAAATTAGCATACTTGAGCTTTGAAAAAACTTTGTTACCAATTTACATATGCATAGAGACTGATATTTAGACTCACCATATGATATGTCCCTCAAGAGCTTTTCTTATTGCCTCCATCCTCAGGTCTCAACCTAGAGACTGTAAATCTAGCAGGTGATTAATTCTATACCCTTGAGAAACTAGCAATTAGCACTTGCAACCAGTAAAAAATTGTCATTTCAAAACCCTGTTTACTATGCCCATGTATTTTCTATGAACTCACAGTTAACTCTAAATAGATGTGGATGGCAATAGATTTGCAGACATTTCTGTCTCTTTATGTAAAATATAATATTGTTACCAGCTAATCAACCTATTAAATATATATAATTGGCATTCCTTTTTAAATAAAAAATAGCAAGATGTAGCATGCATGGAAAAGCTATACATGATGTTTTATGGTACTAAACCTTAATCAGTTCATTTCAACATGATGACTTTGTAGGGTTTACCTGTTCTGTGTCAATTCTTATCTCTGATAGCTGAAATTACCGTACTTCCAGATGTTCTTATGCATTATTGAGGTCTTCTGCAGTAGATGCTGGAAAAGGTAAGATAAGGTTTTATTTCTTTGTAGTAGTCACTACACTGAGATCAAAGACAGTAAAGTGCAGTGCTTAGTATTGAAAACTATGATGAACCTAACATTTATTTTCAAGTCATAGCGTATCATAAAAACTGCTCATCAATCTTTAGTTAACTATTTCATGTATAATCTGTAAGTTAAGCAAAATAATAAAAAACATTTGGAAAGGTTTTAAAATACATATTTGTCCACACAAGAACTAGTGCTAATTGTGTTTGTGCATAACACAAGTTTTAAACTGAAAATAAGAGTGAAAATAAAAAGAAAAGAAAGACATATTAAAATTATTTTATAGAATAGCCTACAGTGAACAGTTCACTTTGGTCAGGTTTAAGAATCTACTCAAGAATAATCTATACATACACATACCTACACATTTTTGAAAATGGTTTCTGATTAAAATATGCCAGTGCTCTAGAGAGTGCTAACTGAAGTAAAAACAGAGTAATTCCATTTTCTAAAATGTTTTCAGTTTAGTTCAAGGGGAAAAACATAGGTGAAAATAGCTAATGTGCATATTATCCACAGTGTGTTAACTTACTATAATCAAAACATTTCATTTTGAATTACATGGTATACATTTTTATGACTATAAGAATTTTTTTTAAATGGCATGTAGACTATCTTAATTCCTAATTTGAGTAATCTTCAATTAATAGACAGTCTTCCTTTGAAAACAGACATTACAAATCCAGGAGACACGTGCAGTAGTTCCCAGTGTTAGAATACGGAGGGCAGCAGTTCTCCTTTATGCAGAAGTGCAAAGTTAGGAGCAAATGCAGAATGATCTTGTAGCAAAGTGGACCTTATTTTCTCCACTTGCATGGTCATTAGATGGCCTGCTGAAAAATCCTGCTAGACTTTCGACTAATTACATCATCGGATCATCATATTGTTAAAATCAGTTGCAGGGCACTGGTACACAACTAAATCCCTGCTTCTAATTACTATTTCAGTCTCTTTTTCCTTGTGACATGTTGGTGATAGATCATTATTTTTTCAGCAATTTGTTCGCATTTATATGCAATATAATTGGATCTGATTAATTATTATGATTAATGACTGCAGAATTTCCTTGCAAAGCTATTAATACTGGTGGTATCAAATGAAAGACATGGACAAATTAAAGCCAATGGATTCCTGTTGCTCGCACTTGCAGCGCCTGGACTGGAGTAACCCTTTGCTGGTCCCCAGCAAACAGAAACGGACTACAAACGAGAGCTCTGCAAATGGCTATCAGAGGCTCATAGTGTATAAAGCGTTTAGAATGGTTATCCTTGGCTTATTTGGGTGCATTAAAAATAAGAAATATAGCAGTTCCATATTCAAAAAGAGAACAGAGTATTATTGATCTAAAGCAGTCAAGAAGTGTATAGCATTCAAAATATGTAGGAAGCTATTAAGAAATAATTGTCTTGAAAGATGTTTATAATTTCTCAATTTCCCTCAACAAATATGATTTGAAGCAATTAGTTAATGTCTATTAAATGTCAGATTACAAAATTTCTAAAGGACATATTTATGTAGAGTGTGTTTTGTATTTTAAATTATATTCAGGCTTAGAAGTGGGATATTGCATGTAAAGAAAGCAAACAATGACTGAGTAGCTTAGGGGATCGACTTTCCTGTTACCTCTGAGACCTGACTTTAAATCTGGCTTTGAGCAAACTGAAGAAAAATCATTTCAATCTAATGGCAGCAGCAAATAAAAAAAAATCAGATAGTTTGAGTTCCTTGAAGGTGGCAGTGAGCTTTTTGCTTTATGAAGTATCCAGAATTCTGAGCTTTAAAGGAAAGAATTGAATTTGGGGGATGTGTGCCCAATTATAAATTGTAAACTGCAAGGGATGTTGAATATAATTTGTAAACATACCAGCCCTGTGCATAGCATGAGTCTTAACAGGGGGTATAGAGTATTGAATCTTGCTGAGAATATAGATTCATTTGGTTTCACCTAGAATTGGTAGTGGTGCCTGTATTAACATCAAGATTCTAAAAGAAAAAATTAAATATGGATTTTTGGGTTAGAATTGGATAAAGGTACCTGAACATGTTCAACATGGAATTGTAGACAATTACTTTAAAAAATAAAAATAAAACAATGCTCATAGCTAACCAAATATACCAATAAAGGAGATGCATTTGCTTTATGACCAGCTGCAATTTTTCTTTGATCATTCATGTTAAAATAAACTCCATACAAGGAGAAAGAAGATAAACTAAAGAAATTGTGTTCAGGTGATTAACAAAACATTTAAAACATGCATAACTCGCAGTCCTTTCAGTTTTAAGACAGAGTAAATTTCTGTGGCACTTTCATGTAATTATTGACATTGAAATGTAAAATTTTTTGTTCAACTTAATACAATTTAGAAGATATTGGTTCTGGTCTGTATTTCTTATGGAAATGATTAATGCAAATTTAGGAATATCATTCAACATCTTGTAGCCCCTACCAGAATAAATAATCTGACCTATCGGAGTTCTTAGACAAGCCACTAGCACCACCCCTCTCCCCTGCAGAATGGCTTTGTATAAATTATTTATGTAAGGGTAATGCTAGTTTTCCTTCTGAGAGTAGAAAAGCAGGATTAATGTGAAGATCAACACTGAAGCCATTTGTATGGACTTCTTGTATATATAAACTATGGTCAAGGTAATTATTTTAGAAATTAGAGCTGGCCTTCACCCCAGGTGACAGTGGAAATTGTGATGCAGGTCAGAAATCGTGCTAAAGGAATTCATTTCTTTTCATAAGGAAGCATCAGCACCCAGGAGAGGGACTTACACACCTGATAAATAATATGGGGGTGCTCACAGATGCTAATATGAGAAAGGTAATGAAACAATTAGTAACAGAGCAATTAATGACATTATTAAACACACCATATATGAATTGCCATTAAGAAAATTGGTTTTGAAGAACATTTTCTTGGGAAATTCAGCAGAAAGCAAAGAAAATTTTGTACTATTTAGGGCATAAGTTAGAACAGTCCTGGGTCCAGGGTGCGTCTAGTTGTAATAAATGACCTATCTGTCACTACAAGAGGACTACCTTTAATTCACATCTTAGCTTGATCACTTTGGACTTAATTTTATATATATATATATATATATTATATATGAATATATATATTATGTTATATAACTGTATTGCCTTGTAGCAACGCATATGCATCCAAGTCTTTTACACACTTGTGCAGGAGAATTCTTACACCTGACATTTTATTGTCATAATAGACACAGAGACCTAAGGTGACCAAGGGTTCCTGAAAAGAAGCCCACTTTCACTTTAATCAAACTAAAGAACAGAGTTATCAGGGTCAATTGTTCCCATGTTACCTTATTATAGAATCAACTTATTCATCACTTCTTTAGGGAGGTACTCAGAGCCAATAACAAATCAGCCGGCCAGCTGGTCAAAGAACCAAGAGCATATACTAGGTCCTGGAATCAGTCCTAAGCTGCTCACAGACAGCTAAGTGCCCCACATCCACTCAGTGCATCCTCTAAAGGACAAAGTCCCCAGAAGCTGCTCCTTGCTACACTGAACTCCTAGTAATCTGTCCTAATTCAGCTGTAACACCAAGAATCTACCCAAACAAGGAAAGCTCTAGAAAAACCTCACTAACTGACCAAAGATTAGAAACTTAAACTTTCCAATCAAAAATAGAATTAAACTGCCATGTTAGAGTGAGTACTAAACATCCCTCCCAGGGATATAAAGACTGGATTTCCCCCCATATCTGTAATATATAGTATAGAACAAGAAATGGCTAAAATGAAGACATGCAAAAGTGTGCAAGTCCAGATGTTCTCAGTCTATGTGCCGAGACATCCATCAGCCTTGCTACCACAAAATAAATAACCTAAGATGATGAGGGACTGTTCGTTTTTCTCTACAATCCTCACATCATCTAGCTAGTAAAGAGGGCATACAACAGCAACATAGAACCTTATTTATAGTTCTTAGACTCTTTAAAATCAAGTAGTTCATATTTATCTCTTTGTAGATAAACAAGTTTTGGGGAACTGAGATAGTTTACCCACATCATGTAACTAATAAGTAACAGTGTTTGAAAGAGACCAGTATCCCTTGGCTCTAAAGCTATAGCTATTTCCAATACTTGCTGACTCATGTAAAAATATAACATTTAGATCTCTATTTTTCAATCCTGCCTTTAGTTTTTGAGAATTCCCTAGACAATTAGTGTTTGTCATCTAAATAACAACACTGGCTCATACTTAAAACACATCTTTTGCAACTCTTCTTTTAGAAATTGAATTAAAATTGGAAACAACCTACATAGCCACCTATAGGTAATTAATTCAATAAATGATGACATATTCTAACAATAAAATGCTGTTAGGCCATTTGCAAAATGAGGCAATTCTTTAACATACAATTGTACTGGCCTGAAAAGACATCCATTATATTTGTTTAAAAAGAAAGAAGCAGAAAAATAGGTATTGAATGATCCTACTTTAAAATTATGAAATTATGTAAGAAAAGAATTTTTGACAGAACATACATCAAACGTTTAATAGTGGATATCTCTGGGAATAGAAACAGAGGGGTTTGAAGGGAGAATTTCATGAAATACTACATATATTTCTTAGCTACCTAATTTATTTTAACAACAAGAATGTATTTGCTTTTATAGTTTTTGTAGTTAAAAATTAAATGGTAAGACAAAGGTGATTGCATAACTGACTCCCTGAATTTTAAAAGCTTATGTTATATTTATGAAGAGCAATTTTATTAGTTTTTTTTTTTTTTTTTTTAATTCTTATGACATTTCTGAGGTGTCAATGTTTTGGGGGAAGCAAAATGTTTAGTGATTTTTTGAAAAATAAGTTGTAAAATACTTGTTACTTTTTTCCTCAATAGGAATAAAAATAATCATGTGTAATTATGTTATGAATTATTACATTTTTATCAAATGTGAAAAAAATTATTCTATTTTATTATAATTAATAGTGTTGTTTTATGAAGGAACACAGTAAGAACTACTTAAATTTTTGTTGTTTGCTTTGTTGTCTTCTTTAATATAATAATACATTTCCAGGATATTGGTGAGAAATTGTTAGTAGAAAAATTCAAAAGATAAAGCAATTTAGTTGTTTGGCAACTGCTGATGACTTTGTTGTGCATTATTTCAACATGTAGTAATTCAAGTCCTCAGTTTTTCACATATACAGCATATTCTTGGGATAATAAGATGCAACTTCATGTGGATTTAGTAAATGCATGCTTGTTAGAAATTTGAACTGCTTGAGAGAAGATGTTCAGTAGATGTTACATTTGAAGAGCCCCAGAATGGCTTGACTATCTGGTGTGCAAAACACTTTTATCATAACATCAATTTGTGAACTCCATTCTCATCAAAATACCTTTTATTAGCTAAGATTTTTAGAATTAATGTCATATGACTATTGTTTAACTATTTAACAACAAAATAATATTCTTAATGTTACAACTCAGAACGCCAATTTCATTTTTAAAAAATAAAAATTTGTAAAATAAAATTTGTACCTGTACATTAACAACAACAACAACAACAACAACAAAACTACTAATGAGAGAAGAGATGTTACGTTCTAAATGATGACTACATCAGTGCCTTTCTGGATGCTAAAATATAAAACAAAGTGTTCTTGTACATTTACTCAAGAAAAGATGCAATAATTTAAAATCCCACAATGACAAAGCAAGAAATAGAAAACCAAGCCAAGATCCCAAGAAGAGCTAATGCATTGCTTTCTCCAATATTTTTTTACTTGGATGTACCGTTTACATATTTTGATTTTTACATTTTAGCATCTTATTTAAATACCCAGCAGGGATGTCACATGTCTTCTGATCCAATTTTTCACAATGAAAATTTTCATAGAAATAGTGCTCAAGTCTTCTAGAAATTGTGCTAAATATAGTTGCTCTTTTTGACTATTGATGATGGTACATTACAAAATATGAATCATATCAGCAATGATAGTAACAGCCTGAAATGTGTTGCTAGATATTCTTGTTCATCTGAAATTTTAATCCCAGAAGTAAACATCTACAGAGTGACAAATATGCATTAGAAACTGAAGTTTGTATATCAAATGTTTAGAATTCAAGAATCTGAGCTTCAAAGGTCAAATGATACACTATTGTAAAGGAGCTCTATAACCATTAATTTGTGTAAAATCACATATTAAATATGATAAATGCAATTCACTCATGATCATTTCTAGTGATGTTATGGCTTTACAAGTATACTGCTTGTATTCATATTCAGGAAACAAACAATGGCTTGTCATTTTACTGCCAATAATTGCCACTGATTCCAGTTCTATTGCTGTGAAAATACATAACATGTTTTATAATAAGAATAAGGCTGTCCATCTTCCAATGTTGAGTGAGATACTCCTGTATGTGCTGACAGATTAAAAACAGCAGAGGTCAGTTTATTTATTCCTGCCAGGAAGCATCATTGTAAAGAAATCTGAGAACAAGGAAGAAGGTTAAGTGAAGGAAGTTGTAAAATGCAGTGGGCAGGAAGCATAAACACAAACAGGTAAATAATATCTAGCTGTGAATAAGAAGGAAAATATTTTAGTAATATAAGTCCCAGGAATTAGAATTTTGTGACAACACATAAGAAACAATACAACTTTCTCCTGCAACTGTCAATACATTTCAAATAAAATCATATGGTTTGTGATCAAGAAATACATGAACACAATTCACTTTCTTAAAAATAATTTCAGATGTGCATGAAATTCAGGTAATTCAAGAATAAGAATTTCTCAAACTTGTTCATGCTTTTTTTTTTCAATTAATTTATTGTTGTTGTATTACATTTATGTCATTTTCCTCCATTGTTCTCCCCTGCCTCACCCTCTCCATCATCATTGACCATAGTCAATCTCCACATGCTGTTCATGCCCATGGGTCATTTATACTAGTTCATTGACTAAATTGTTCCCTTTCTTTGCCTCCTTCTCCCCTTTCCCCTACCCCTCTACACACTGAAAGTCTGTTCTTTGTTTCCATGCCTCTGGTACTATTTTGCTTGTTTCTTTGTTTTGTTCATTGGTCTCCTGTGTTAGGTGAGATCAAATGGTATTTGTCTTTCACTGACTGGCTTACGTTGAGAGATGTGCCTATTTACTAAACCAATTCTTGGTTCACTCTGGAATCACAGCAAAAATATGTCCCCAAAGTTAATGCAAAGTTAGCTAGGTGCAAAGAAATGCCTGCTATTTTTTTAAAGATGTGTAAAAGAATTCAGAATAAATGTTGATTTCTTGAAAGGCAGAAATTAAGCTTAGTGTATCATCTGTTTGGACATGCATGTTTCTACAATGAAGAGTCATTGGTGAAGCAATGACTAGAAACACACTTGATAAATCCATGATGCGACCTTCCATGACTGTTCTGTCTGTCCACTTGTCTGCCAAACTGGACAAGACCCTGAACATCTGCATTAGTTTGTCAGGGCTGCCATAACAAAGTACCACAGACTGGTAACTTAAACAACAGAAAGGTAGTTTTCACAATTCTGGAGGCTGAAAGATCAAGGTGTTGGTTTGTTTGGTTTCTCCAGAGGCTTCTTTCCTTGGCTTTCGGGTAGACAGTCATCTTCTAGTGTACTCACAGGGTATTTCCTCTGTGTGAATGCATCCCTGATGACTTGGTGTATGTCCAAATTTCCTCCTCTTAAAAACACTTGCTACCTGGCTGGTGTGGCTCAGTGAATAGGTACCGGCCTGGAAACCCAGAGGTCACTGGTTGATTCCCCAGCCAAGGCCCATAACCAGGTTGCAAGCCAGGTCTCTAGCCAGGTTCATAGCTGGAGGTGAAAGGCAACCATACATTGCTGTTTCTCTCCCTCTCTGCCTCTCTCCTTTCCCTTCTCTCTGAAAAATAATAAATAAAATCTTTTAAAAAATAGCTTTCTGGAAGAGAAAAAGAATCCCTGATAAGTAGCCTTCGCCAGTTGCCATGGTGTAATTACACTCACCATGACCAATTACAGTTTCCCACTGTAATGCCATTGGATGTGAAGTTAGGATGAGATGCCTACAAATGGGTCTCATGAGGTGGTATGAACAGGCTACAACACACCATCAGGTACTTTGGTGGTTTCGGGAAGGTGAAAACTCCCATTAGCAATACACTGCTCATTTTTATTCACGTTATATCCCTGAAATCATTTTGAAGTGGTCGGATTGACCCCACAAAATAAGTTAAAAGTACCTAATTACCTAATTTTTAAGGTTTTCTAAAACTATAAAATCTTGATTCCAAATATATTATTTCCATTTTATTTTTGATAATTCTGTTTTTTAATACAATATTGTTTTCTTATTTGCTCTTTTATTTGAGCAAGAAGTCTGATTTTTAAAATTCCCCTTGAAAATTTTTGCAAGACATAGGATCCAGTCTTTATCTGCATGATGCCAAAATAATTTATCAATATACCAAAATTAGTCCATATAATTATTTCTCTTTAATTCCTATAAAACTGCAATAGTGTTCTTTTGTGAATATGGCATCTAATAGAAAAGGGCTTTGAGAAAAGTGATGCAACTATCTACAAAATTATAAGAAATAAATTTCTCTTTTCTAACATAGTAGTACTTCTCCTATGCTTCTACTAATCTTTAAAATACCTTTATTAAAGTAACAATTGTTTTCATCAGTGTGTTTGCACTTCTATATTTTAATTAACACTTAAATATCACAGATTTATCTTTATCTTTAATACTTAGAACTAATTGTACATATAATAAACATTAGTGGGTTGAATAAATATTAATCAGAATAATGAATCATTAATAAATGTACATGATGTGTTATTTCAAGAAAAATAAAGGTGAAAATGATCTTTTAAAATTAAATTATTTTCATTCCTGAAGATTTAATATATTCATATTAGCCTATGTTATTTTTAACTTTTGAAGACATTTTTAATAAATCTTTACTAAGAAAATTCTTAGAAATGAGTAAACAACTTATGACTTTACCTACCTTTGCAAAAATGTTTTGATAAACAAAGACTACTAGGAAACTTCAAGGAAACCATGGAAAAACTAATAAAAATTATATTAGAAAATTTTTCATTGTTAGATATAATAAATGCTGAATTACTAAAAAGCAACTTTAGTACTTCTAATAGTTCTAACTATATTATTGTCAATATTTAAAATATCATGATTACTGACCATTATATTTTTTAATTCAAAAATATTCTTGAGTTTCCAAAATGTATATAAAATGTGAACTTCTCTACAATACATTGGTCTCAAATATCAGTCCCATTTCTGTAACTCTTTAATGTATGTAATAAACTACATATGTTAGAACCATACTATTAATCTCTATAAGCCTACTGACTTCACTGTATAAATACAGAAAAAGAATCATAAACACAAATTTACATTAAAACAAAGAGGTCATTTAAAGACAGTTTTGATAGTTGCTATATCCTATAACTTAAATAGCCAGTCGTATTTCACTCTAAAATTAATCACTGATCACTAGTAATATTTATCTATTTAAATTTTTTTTCTTTTATCTCTAGCTGTTGTGGTTCAGTGTGTTGAGCACCAGACTGTGAATCAAAGGGTTGCTGGTTCTATTCTCAGTCAGTGCACATGCCTAGTTTGTGAGCCAGGTCCCCAGTTGGGGATGTGTAAGAGGCAACCGTACATTGATGTTTCTGTCTCTCTCTTCTTCCCTCTCTAAAAATAAAAAAATAAAAAAATCTTTCTAAAAAATTATTTTTCTTTAAAAAATCTTGGTCAAAAGAGCATCTGCTAAAGGAAAAGCTACCTAAAAATGTAGCTGTGTGAGCCTATTGTATTTCTAAGAATGTGAAGAACACAGGTTTGAAATCTCTACAGTTACACAATATATCCTCCTCTGAAAGATTCCAGATAAAGCAAACAAATCAAGCATAAACAAACTATACAAAAGCATCTTTATTTTTCTAGTAAGAAGTAGCCAGTTCCCATATTTTTTTAGTTTATTACCCTTCTTTATATATATTGTATGTCAGTTAACTTGTGTACATGTGTGTATGTGTATAATTTTCTCATTTTCTCATCATCCTATCAAATAGTATATTGTATAAAGTAGGTATGTAGAAATCATCTGAAGTGGCCAAATAACATTTAAAAATAAAACTGAAAGTTAAATAGACATCTTATATATGGTACCAAAAAGTAACCCCTCCCCAAATGGAAAGCAGTATTTATTTCTTTCCTTTTTGAATAGGCACACTGTTACACTATCTTTAATAGGACAGACATATTTCTTCAGGGGAAATACAAGCACAGAAGCATATATTTAAAACTTTAAAATTAAGTGGAATTTCATTAATAGCTTAGAGAAAAGTAGAATCTATGGCACCTAAAGTTGAAGTGACCCAAAAGAGATGGCCATTAAATATCATGGCACTAACATAATAAAGGAATTAGGATGTGTGATTTAGTAGAAATTTGCTTACCAGGTCTGATTGTATTCCATATAAATGTTCAGTCTGCTTAAAGGTCACCCAAAACTTAGGAATATGAACATGCCTAGCAACCTATGGGAAACCTAAGAAAACCCACATCATTCTTTTTGAAACAACAGTATGTAAGAATTGTAACTTAAAAGTTGTAAAATGGGTAGTATTCTCCTAAAATAATCTACCTTCCTTTGGCACAACTTTTTAAGGATACCAATATATTGTCTTAATTCCCATAAATAAGTTTTCCTTCCTCAAATAATTAAAAATTTATGGAAAATGTTTGATACTTAAACATATATATCTCAAATCTAATAAATAGTCAGTGTGAGTTTCTGGGGAAAGATACTTTCTCCTTAAACTGAAGATGTTTGAAGTATAATGTTGAAAATATTACTATTGTTTATCTTTTATAAGAAGTTTTTCATAATGAAGGCAGAGTTTATTAATGAGAGATCAGTCAAGACATCAGTTTGAAAATGTAATATAGGAGGTCCTAGTAGGAAAGGCAAGAATGAGGTTTATAATCTGTTAGTGCCTTGCATTGTATTAGCAAAATACCATATCATCAATCTCCTTTCTTTTTCTGTGTCTGACTCTGCCACCTTCCTGGCTTGTACACCCAGAGGAGCATAATTATAGGCATGTAACATATGCATTGTGACTTTGAAGGTATGGAATTTAAATTACCTCAGTACATAAATCACTCTTAGCCTATACGTCCATGTTGCTGTGCAAATGAGGAAAATCTAGTGCTCGCTTACCATACTTTGGAGAACTTAAAAAAAAGTACAATGCATAATTATCGGAATTGTAGAAACATGCTTTGATCAAATAAAATGGGCATTCAGTTTGTTCAAAGCTGCTTTTCATAATCCATTACACAGCATAAATTTCACATAGCTATTCACATACCAACTTATAAATATACAGACTATTTTCCTCACTTTAGCATTAAAGGGAAAAAGTGAGTAAAGTTGTAGTGTGCAAATCTCTTTCACTTATAGCTTTCCATTTGAGTTAAAAATATCAAATTTTAAGAATTATGCTTTCTGCCATTGACTCTGACCTGGAAAGCTTAGTTTGTCATCTCTATCACCAAGTCCTCTTATACTCTATCAGCAAACTGTGTGACACCAGGAGAAGACCAGAGGCAGGGGGGAAAAAAGAGTTCAGGTATTTATTTTTCACTTCCTGTGTGTCCTACTAAAGTCCAGGCAATGAGTGGCCAGAAGCCACTGATACAAGTGAAGAATTATTAGCACATGGGCTCAGCTCTACCCTATTAGCCTTGGAAGAATACCTGAAACTAGTGTAATATCTTAGGGGAAATATGATCAGGAATGAATAGACCCTTTGTAATCTAGACCTGGCCTTCATTTTTTAACCCTACATTATATTTTTCTGAATTGCCCTGAAGTGATATCATGTACTTTCCTACCTTATATCTCAAATTATTTTAAAAATTCATCATATATGTTCTCCTCACATGCTGCTTTGCTCCTTTGTTGCATGTATAATAAAATGGATATTTTTTAAAACATAATTAACTCAATAAGTCTGCAGCAAATATGTGTGTGTGTGTGTATGTGTGTAGGCTGTCCAGAAAATGGCCATCTATTGTTAATATAACAAGAACAGTTTGTATGACATTGATGTAACTTGTCAGACAAGGAGAGTGGACTGGACAGCACATGCATGAATAAGGATGACTTAATTGTGCTAGTCAGTGGGGGCAGTACACACCATTGAGTGAGCATGTGTGGTGTGTGACTGTTGCATTCAAAATAACTGAGCAGGTAGAGCAATGTATCTGCATTAAATTTTGCATTGAGCTTGAACATTTCTACATAGAAACTATTCAGCAGGCTGCAGCTATGGGCAACTGGTAATTGGCAGCTCCATCACCTTAACACACCTGCTCATGTATCATGTTTCATGCAATTTTTTTGCAAAACATCAAACCACCCAGGTGACTCAGCCCCCTACAGCTCAAATTTGGTGCCTTGAAACTTCTGGCTTTTCCCAAAACTGTAATCACCTTTGAAAGGAAAGAGATTTCAGATATCAATGAGATTCAGAAAAATATGACAGGATAGCTGATGGTGATTAGGAGTATTGGGAGTGTTCTGTGAGGTCTCAAAGTGCCTACTTTGAAGGGGACCGAGGTGCCATTGTCCTATGTACAATATTTCTTGTATCTTGTATCTTCATTAAATGTCTCTATTTTTTCATAGTACATGGCAGATAACTTTCTGGACAGACTATACATATAATATGATGTATATTACATATACATAACAGAAAGTTATCTGTCATGTGCTTTTCTAAAATTTTAATAATAACAGATAAAAAATTAGGAGATTGATAAATACTACAAATTCAACAAGATATAAAATATGCTAGCATTCTCCCCAAAACTGAGTAGATATTAATTATATTCCAAAAACCCAACACAAACAGAAGGCCAAATGTTAATCTTACCTTTTTAAAAAAAGATTCTATTCATTATTTTCAGAGAGAAGGGCAGGGAGGGAGGAAGAAAGGGAGAGAAACATCAATGTATGGTTGCCTTTCACCTGCCTCCAGCTACAGACCTGGCTGGAGACCTGGCTTGCAACCTGGTTATGTTGCTCTGCCTGGGAAATCAAACCAGTGACCTTTGGATTCACAGATGGGTGCCTTATCCACTGAGCACACCAGCCAGAGTTAATCCTACCTTAAATTGAGATAAGGAAAGCTTGAGGAACATCACCTTGGCTTTAAATTATGTCTCCTGAAAAGCAGCTCAGTGTTCTGTAGAACATGAACAACTAAGGTGGATTAGAGTTCAGTGAGAAGTTCCATTTATTTTCTTTACAAGTTTAAGGGAAGAAATGTATAAGAGTTATGAGAAAGGGAGTGGAACCAAAATTAATTAGCATATGCCTTGTTTTTCATTCCATTTCTGATGGAGCTGGTCCCACTCACTCATTCATTAGGTACCAGGTTCTAAAGCAATTTTTATTTTCTATCTCAAGATGACTGTGGAAAAACTAAATAGCTAATGCTAGAATGAATTCCTCCACTGAAATTCATATTACAGTGGAAAAACTTCCCTTTTCCCCTCCTAAAGCATGTCAGTTATGAAAGTTGAAATGGGAATTTTGAGAATCCTCTCAAAGATCTCTAATTTTCATCTATTTTTTAAATGCTTACCAATTTCCTATAAAAAATTAAAGTAAAAATTTAATGAATAAAAATAAAAGATAAAGATCATATTATAGTATCACTCACTATCCACTGGAAATATAATAAAAACCACATGGGTAATTTTAAATTTTCTAGTAGCCACATTCAAAAAGGTGGGGGGGGGGGCGGCAAAAATTAATTAAATTTATTTAAAATGTTTTTATTTAGCCCAATATATCGAAAATATTATTAGTTAATCATGTAATACATATAAAACACTCTTAGTGATATAGTTAACATTTTATACTATACATATATTCAAAATCTTAATCACAACTTGATTTGAACACTAAATTTTCATTGAAAATACTTGATCTCTATTTAATTTCAATAGATTTGCAATACAAGGAGTAGATTCAGGTATCCCAATTTTCAAGACATACTTAAAAGTTTTCCAAGAAGCCCTGGTTGGGTAGCTCAGTTGGTCAGAGTGTCATCCCAATACACCAAGGTTATGGGTTTGATCACTAGTCAGGTCACATACAAGAATCAACCAATGGATGTCTAAGTAAGTGGAACAGCAAATTGATGTTTCTCTTTTTCTCCTTTCTTTTCTCTCTAAAATAAATTGAAAAACCTTTAAGTTTTTGATATAAAATTAAATATCAGTTTTCAAGGTAAATTAATTTAAATCAGAGAAAAAACTGAGCACAAATTAATACATTTAAATTTTTCTATATCTGACATAATGGATAGAGCATAACAAGAGAAATAGTAAGGATAACTAAAGCCTTAACAAGAAACACCAATGGCTATATTATCTAATTAAATATTTAATAACCCTATTATCAATTCTTTCATGTTTGAAAGAATACATTCTTGTTTTTTATGTAAATTGTTATGTATGTCAACACTACATGAACTCATTCACATTTTAAGTTTCCAATTGGTTGACACAGTATTTTCTACCCTATATTTAGCTTAATGAATTTTAAAATTTGTGGAAGTATTTCATGTAATTGGCATTGAAAACATCTGAGGAAAGGATTTTGGATCTTAATCTAAAGCAAGTTAGCACTGAGATACTGTATTTGTCATGGACATTAAAGTACTTGAAGACTTGATCAACTGTTTGATTCATTTATTAATACTTATTATATTATTGGGTAATATAGGTATGAAAGTATTTTTCTTCTGATTAGATTACTAGTATTTCTTAGTAATGTCTCAAAATAGGATAAAGTACTTCACAATGACTGACAAAACTAAAACTAGAGGAAAAATAATCTGAGAATTTATATACTAAGCATAACAAGTTGCTTTACAAAAACTAATCTTAAAACAAGCAAACAACACAAAAACAAATAAAACATATGAGTTGGGCATTATTGTTCTCATTTTGCAGATGAGAGCATCAAGACTAAAGGCACACAGTAATTAACTTGGCAGAGGTCATGGCTGATCTGAGAGATATAAACACTTTTCTTAAATATTGTTACATATATTGGGTACATATGCATTTGTACATGATTAATGTTAAGCCATAATATTCAAGCTAGTCATAACCTTGAACCTATGCACCTAATATGTGTAACAATATTTAAGTGCTAACATTGAAGTTCACATAAATATCTGCCTGATTCCAAATGTGGTTTTGATGCTACTACACAGCATTATCACCCATAATTGTCTACTTTATTTCAGCTCACACAATACTTGGTTTTCCAATGTTTATTTCATTCTATATTTTTCCTAATTGTTAAGATATATAATCTGTCCATTAGATTATGAACTCTCTTAGCCATTCTCACATTATGTTTTGTAGGAAGCATTCAATAAATTCTTATTTTGCTGTTTGAACTAAGACCCAAGTTCAAGTTCCCTCTCTGTTATCAGTGACTTTCCAATAGTATTCACTGGTGATAGTGGGGCAGATCTTCTGTTCTTCCTGAATTTCCATTTCCTAAAGATGTGGAATTATAATATGCAAAATAGATGAAAGCAAAGTATGATTATTTAACTCCCAGCTCTCCTCAGCGGCCTCAGAAGAAAAAAATAGCATTAGACAAAACCATAACTTGAACTAAAAGAAGGGGCTCTTAAGTGCCGTGGACATCTTCACAGCCTGTGGACCTTCCTTAGAAAAATACTTTTGGTAACATAAAATCTGTCTGCCTATGCCACCATATTGATTGGATCCCTCATCAAACAACCACATCAAAATTACACCTGAAATACAGAACAATCTACAGCCAGAATAATCAGAAATCAATTTGAATGGAAGTCTGGCAACTATGGAATTAAAAAAACCACATGCATCAAGATGGGTAAAAGAGTTCCAAATGTGGAAAGGGCTGGTCCCTCACCCATGTGGCAGATAAAAATTTGGGAGGGATGTCTCAGGAGCAAGGAGTCTTAGCACCACACATACCAGGACCATAGCCCAGGGTTCCAGTGCCAGGAAAATAAGTTCCCACAACTTCTGGCTGCAAAACCAGTGGGGACTAAGTCAGTAGAAGAAACTTCTGGAGCCCCAAGCAGTTCATCTTAGAGTACCCAAACACAGTCTCACAACTCAGAATCACTCCCTCTGAGCTCCAGCACCGGGTTAAGCAGCTTGAAAGGCACCAATGATATACAGGGAGAAACTGAAGTATCTGGCATCAGAGTGGACAGAAACCATTGTCTCTTCTCTAAACACTCCACAACAGAGCCCGCAAGCTGGTGCCATATCTGATACTCTATCAACATAGCTAACTCTGACCCACCTTGGAGATCAACAGAGATTCCTTCCACCCAATATATGGACCCACCTAAGCTGCTTTTCCATAGGAGTAGCTAGACTTGGTTCATGCTCCACAACTTCCTTAATCTTCTCAAACAAGTAACAGCTGGTCCCGATGAGGGGCAACTTAGACTCATAGTTTGGTTTTTCCTGGGAATCTCCAAACCCATTTCAGATGTAGACCCATCGCAAATTGATTTAGAGCTCAGGCAGGGTGCCCCAGGTAAACGCAGGTGGAGGTTGACCTTCACTTGCACCACTTGGGAAACTCCAGGGCCAGCCCACCTAGTGGATAGCTACAGACAAGGACACAGCACCACTACCCTGCCCCTGCACAACTGATCTTCCATGGAGGGTGAAGGATAGTAGCCACTGGTCACATTCAATTCTTGTAGCTGACTGGCCTCAGTAAATCCCTCCCATTGATCTGCCAAGAGAAACCAAGATTCAACTGCAAGAGGAAGGTATACTCAGCCCACACAAAGGGTGCACCTCAAGTACCCCGTTTGGGTGAAAAGGGAGGCTGTGCCACTGGTCCCTAAAGGACACCTACTATATTAGGCCACACCACCAAGACACAGAGTCAAAGCAGCTTTACTTAACACACAGAAACAAGCACAGAAAGGCTACCAAATTGAGAAGGCAAAGAAATGTTGCCCAAATGAAATAAAAGAACAAAATCCCAGAGAAAGAACTAAATGAAATGGAGATAGTCTACTTATCAGATGCTAAGTTCAAAACATTGGTGATCGGGATGCTCACAGTACTCAAGTACAGCCACAAAATAAAAGAAAAAGTGAAGGCTATACAAAGTGGAATAAGAAAAATATACAAGGAACCAACAGTGATGCGAAGGAAGCTCAGATTCAAATCAATGACTTGTAATAAAAGGAAGAAGTAAACATTCTCCTGGGACAGAAAGAAGAAATAAGAATTGAAAAAAACAAGGAGAGGATTAGGAACATCTGAAACAACTTTAAATATACCAACATCTGAATCATAGGGATCCCAGAATGAGAAGATCAAAACATGAAAATGTATTTGAAAAAATATTGATAGAAAACTTCCCTACTCTGGTGCAAAAATTAGACATACAAGTTCAGGAAGCACTGAAAATCCCAAACAAGTTGGATCCAAAGAGGACCACACCAAGACACATCATAATTGAAATGCCAAAGGTTTAAGATAAAGAGAGAATCTTAAAAGCAGCAAGAGAAAAGAAGAGTTACCTACAAAGGAGTTCCCATAAGACTGTCAGTTGGTTCCTCAAAAAGAAACTTTGCAGGCAAGAAGGGGCTGGCAAGTATTCAAAGTGATGAAAAGCAAGGCCCACACCAAGATTACTCTATCCAGCAAAGCTATCATTCAAAATGGAAGGGCAGATAAATTGCTTCCTAGACAAAGTAAAGCTAAAGGTTCATTATCATTAAGCCATTATTATATGAAATAGTAGAGGGACTTATTTAAGAAAAAGAAGATCAAAACTATGAACATTAAAATGAAAAAAAAATCACAACTATCAGCAATGAAATCTAAAAAATAAAAATAAAAACAAACTACATAAACAATCAGAATAGGAACAGAATCATAGGTATAGGGATTTTTATGAGGGTTATCAGCTGGGAGGAGGAAGGAACAGAAAGGGGGAAATGGTGCAGGCATCAAGAAGCATTAACTGGTAGGAACAAAAAAGATAGGAGGATGTTAAAAATGGTATAAGAAAAAGGTGAAGCCATAGAATATACCTGCACAACCCATGGACATGAACTAAGAGGAGTGGGAGGTTTGCTGGAGAGAATGGGGTACTGTGTGGAGAGGGGCAAAGAGAAATAATCTGGGACAATTTTAACAGCATTATCAATAAAATATACTTACAAAAATAAAATCATAAAATAAAATATACAGAAACAAAAAGAAATTTGTCATATTGAAATACAATTTTACCCAGGGACCTCTTAGGGGTTCATGTAACTCAGGTTAATAACTCTATTGGTTGGCATATAAGGCTTCTAATAGAAATTATATTCACACATTCTATATATGTAATGTACATATAGGGGGTGAAAATTATAAAAATATTTATTTTATGAACAAATGGCTTTGGTCTTGAACTTGAGAAAAGAGACACCTGCTAAGAGCTCTTTGTGGCTAATTGAGCTGACATTAAAAAAATAATAATAATAGAGCCTAGCAGCTATTTCTCCACAGGATTCTTTTACACAATCTGCACTTCCTGAAGTTTGTGCTGAACAGCCTGCCTCTGCACTGAGCTTCCTGATCCCACAGTTTTTCATCTGAGCCAGCCCTTTTAAAAGGAGTTTCTGGAATCTCATTTCAACCACTAGGACTGAGGTTTTCACCCACTGAACCTGAACTGCACAGCTCTAACCAATCAGAGCAGCTGTATTCTGACTGATAAGGACAGTGCCTTTGGGACCAATCAAACTTCAAGGACCAATCAGGGACCAGGGACAGGGACTTCTGTCTATTTATGTAAGCCAGTTCCCCACTGACTTTGAGAGCTATTTTCCCTTTGCACCAAGACTGAAGTCTACATTTCCCTGATTGAGCTGAAAACTCTGAAGATGTCTCAAGATGTCTTGCCACCGCAGAGTGGAGCAGATGAGTGCAGGACAAAGCAGACCAGCATGGAGCAGCAGAAACCATCAAGAAGCAGAGCAGAGCTGTATAGCTGGAGAGGTGTCTGGCCCCAGGGCTGTCACAGCTGTGCTCTTTTCACAGTCATGTTGTATCCAGTCATCTTGTTCCAGGGCTGTGCTGCTTTGCATTGAATCAAGTTTTCTCCAGTGCACCCCAAAATTGGGGATTCCTGTTGGCATTGAATTAGCTCCAACAACTATCTGTTGACAGTTTCTACTAGATGCCAGCACTAGTACAAATACTTCAGAACATTACATAGTAAACTAAACAGTAAAGACCCTGCTGACATGCAACTTGCTTTCTAGAAGTAAAGTTACATTAAGTTGCAGACACATAAAATTATCAAAATAGGGAGATTGGACATTATTCTAATAGTATCAAGAAGATACTTGACTTTTAAATAAAGGCATGATACTTTCTGATTTATAGAGGGATATGGAGGGGAAGAAAGGCAGATTGAAGGAGAAATGCAAGAGGAGAACCTAATAGACAAGAAACAAATAGAGAATATGGACAAGAGATGCCATTGCCTAGCATTAGAAACATTGATTTTATTATAACAACATGGAAGTCATCTGTTTGGGTACAAACAGATGCATGCTGATATAAGATTTAGTAATAGAAAAATGAGGGTGTTCATATTTTATTGCTTTACTGTAAATATAAGTCTGAAATGATGGAAATAACATTTTTAGGACACTTTGGAAACATTACAGAGTCTAATGAACATATATATTTGACCATGTTATTCTGAAGTAACCTCTAACATCTTTTCCAATTTTATATCTTAATGGAGTGATTAGAAACTCTGTTTATTTGAACTCTAAATTTTGGAATAACCCATACCAACTCACAGGGAAGGCAATGTAGTGTGTAGAGATTAAATTTAATCTGTAACTTTGTGTTAGTCTGCAAATATATGATCTTGGATAAATTAGTTATTTTCTCTGTGTTTCATTTTCCTTTCTGTAAAGTGCATATAATAATAGCACCCACTTTGCAAGTTACTGTAATTATTACCAAAAATCATCATTTAAAATGCTTAGAAATATACCTGACATTTTGAAACAATGTATATAATAGGAATGTGATCTGAGTTTGTCTATAAGGAAAATTTTCAGTATAATATTATTTAATTCTTACAATTTCCAAGTTTTTATTCTATGTACAATAATTAGGAATGTTTCAAATATTTTGTGTTCATTTTGTCAATGAAAATTTTAAAGTTGTATTGCACACTTACTTCTAGGAATAAGTCATGAGAAATCATTTTAGCTGGTATTTATTTAGCCTTTATTTTCTAAAATTAAGCAGCATTACAATTATATAATAGTTCATCTATGCCTTCCTACTATATAAGACTTTCTAGTGAGATCATTCATTTATACTTTCTCAAGTTCATAAGTGAGTGTGTTTCCACTCGTATATGAAATATTACAGTAATTCACATTTTCATTCAGTTCCAATCTCTATCTCAAATTACATAATGTCTTATACTATCTTCCAACTACTTAAGGTCATGAGTTACACTTATTTTTAAGACTTTTTAAAGTTTATTTTTAATTCAATAAACATGGCCAATCTTATGTTCACTATCAAATTATGATGCTAACTGATAAAAGAGTTTCTATTGATTGCATTAAATTCCTCATATTTCTGCACTCATTCTCCAGTTCTCAGGAATTTACTTCCACTAACACATACCTAACTGCAGATACCTAACACATATGATCATACATGAGATCTTTGAACTGCCCTTTGAACTGAGAAGATTAAATAAAATATAAAATATACATAAAGTGCATTCATAAAACTATTTATAAATTTATATATTGCTGCCCAAAATATTTTTGGAGGAATGGAAAATTTTAGCCATATATTTACCTCTCATTATTTTCCATACTCTTAACAACATGAGATTAAATATTATAAGAACTATGTAGTTGTAAGTAAATGTGTAAGTTGAAACTAAAGTCAATTGCCAACAGAATGAAAATGTAATGAAAAATTTTAAAAAGCTAAATAGACAAGAAGGGTCCAAAGCATTTGATACAGAAAAATAGAGGAAAACAGGAAATAGAGCCCTGGCTGGGGTGTCTCTGTGGACTGGTGTCCAACCAGGGCACATAATCAGGCTGCAAGCCAGGTCTCCAGCCAGGTCCCCAGCTGGAGGCAGGTGATGTCTCTCTCTCTTTCTTCCTCCCTCCCTTCCCCTCTCTCTAAAATTAATGAATAAAATCTTAGAAAGAAAGAAAGAAAGAAAGAAAGAAAAGCAGGAAATAACTAGGAAATATAAAACAGAAAACATAAATTATGATAACACTATATTACCAAATATATAACAACAATACATGTGTTAAATTAGCATATCTAAGGGGTTATAAGGAATATCAACTAATATAGTAAGTGAAAAATTCAATATAGTTTGAAATGGACTTAATTTTTAGGTTTACAGAAAAATTAGCAGCAAGTGAAATTTCCATTTATGTTCTGATCCCACACTTGCACAAGCCTCCCCTATCTTTTAACAATCTTGAGTTTAGGCACATAGAAGATGGCCTCTTTCTGCCTGGGGTTTCTACAGTGTCTTTGGTGATTCTTAGACAGCCAGTAGCTGATCTATTATTGTGGGCTCACATCCTTCACCATCAAGGCAATCTGCTCCTGCAGCCCTCGCTCCCCTTCCCATGCTTTGCTCTGGCTTCGACATTTCAGCAGCTCTGCTTTATGGTCCTGATGATGCATAGGGCAGTAGCTCTGTGGTTCACACAGCACCTTATATTCTAGAAAAAAGTCTCTGTAGCCCGCTTTGAGGATATACAGCTCTGGGTAGTACAATGCAGGATACTGGTTCAGAGTCCTGTCCTCTTCTCTCAGAGAGCGGCACATTCGGGGACCCCTCTCTGAGGAGAATTCACAGTAGAACACGATGATTATTCTTTTCTGGGCATCCAAAGGAACAACTGGCGTCTTCAAAAAGAAGTTATACAGTTCTTCCTGACTGTAAATGTTTAAGGCTCCCTGGATGTGTCCTCCCAGGTACTCATATGGATAGCGGCAATTGATGATATGAAACTTCTCAATCAGACTCTGGAATTTCCCCAATAGTAAGGCAGCCACTGTTTCCGGGCTGACGTACTTCAGATCCTGGTGTCTCCCTGACATGGCTGGCAGCACACATACCTCGGCTTCTTCTTGATCTTCCAGGGGAAACTCCATCAATTCATCTGAAATCTCCTCTGTGTGATCTTTTTTTAGTTTTGGACTTTTATCCAATTTTGGAACTGTAGTGATAGGACTGCCCAGATATATCATTTCACTTTCCACCAAGTTTCTATTGTCATTTTCTATATTTGTGGATGAGGTACATATTGCATCTTTCTTCCTGTTGCCATGATCCAAAGCATTCGGAGTGCTACAAAGCAGCTGTGCTGGGCTGCATTTTATAGGGTGCTGGTGATGATTCATCCGAGCTAACTGTATTTCTTGAGGTCCAGAAGAATCCAAAGGACCATTTCCATCAAGATCACCCATCATCAAGATTACTGCCCAGCTTCCCCTCTTCCCCTTCCACCACCACCATGGAGAAAATGACAGTGACCACAAAATGACAGGAGTGACTGTACCCCCTACTGGGGAAGAAAGGGAAAAGGGTAGCAAGGTGGCTGTAGCAAACAGGATGTCATAACTGCCAGAGGGCAGGGTGTAATCTGACCCCCATCTGACAGTGGGGACATAGAAAAAGGTGGGGCTTCCAGGGTGCTTAACGCAAGATTCAGGTCAAAAGTGGATGGGGCCCAGGAAGGCTCTATTACCCCAGAAGGCGGTCATATCTACTACCAAACTCACTACCTGCATCCTGATGTGGTGTCAGGGACGTGAGGCCCACACTCCTCCGTTCCCCGCCTGCGGGACTGTCAAGAGGTCTAGGCGGCAAAGAAGTTCAGGGAAGACCAAGACAGGGTAGGGGACGAGACAAAATCTCCAACTTGGCATCAAAACAGAGCAAGTTCAAAGAAACAAAACCTTGATTTGTACAGCAGCTGCTCCTGGCCAGCTCATGACAGTGGGCTTTCACCCACTCAGGGTTGGCCTAGTAAAAAGTAGGGCAAAGCTGGGCCAAAGCCACCCTCAGGGCAGTGCATGGAACTCAGAAAAGTGAGTCTACAGGATACAGGCGAGAACAGCAGAGCTCAAGCCCTGCTGCTCGCTGACAGGTAGGTCCTTCACCAGCCCCATATGCCCTGGGCCCTGACGACAAACCTGCTGTAGAAGCAGCATCTTTCAGGCTGAGTCCCGGGAGGGGAGACAGTTCCCAGGCAGGTCTCTGGGAAGTCTGAAAGGTGTCCCAGAAGGAACCTGTGTCTTCTGAAGGCCCCCGGCTGAGCTCTTCAGGGGGAGATGAAGAGACCACCTACTCCTCACGACCAGGCTGCTGTGATTGTGCTCCCTGTCCCTCTCCGAAGAGAAAGGGACCAGTACTATGTGCCCCAAGCAGAGCACCCCGATTCCAAATGACAGGGCATTCAGCAGTGGGGGGGGCGACCCCAGGCCCTCAGGCGCTGTGCATCTGGATGAAGGAGTGGTGAATTTGATACAAGTCATGAACTTTTATAGACACGTCATTATTATCCAAAGTCCAGAGTTAACATTAGGGATCACTCTTGGTGCTATGATTTGCCTGAGTTCTGACAAATGTATGACATGTATCCACCATCAAAATACCATACAGAATAATTTCCCTACTTTAAATATATTCTATGCTCCATCTATTCATCACTCTCTTCCTACTAAACCCTGGCAACCACTGATATTTTTACTTTGCCTTTTTGTCCCCTTGTTTTACCTTTTCCAGGATGTCATACCTATATTTGAAATCATACAGTATGTACCCTTTTCAAACCAGCTTCTTCCACTTAGTGATGTTCGTATAAGTTCATTACATGTCTTACCATTAAATATAGATTTTTTAAAATCTAAGCCACAACTAAGAATAGCCCACAAGTGTGAATAGTATACTCATTTTCTATGACTGAATAACAAATCAGTACAAACATATCTCCCAATTTTTATAGGGCAAAAGTCTAGCTAGGCACGGTGTAAAAATGTTCTCTGCATAGGGTATCAAAGGCTGATTTTTACAAAGTAACATCTATTTTGCTTTTATAATGTCATTTGGTAAAAGCAGTGACTGTCCCATCATATCCACAAGTTTCTCCAGCACTCAGGTCAGGAGGGGTCCTATACAGGTTGTGTAAACCAAGTCAGGGGCCTTGGGAGCTGTCTTAGAATAATGCCTATCACAAATAGCTATACAAAAGAGATGAAAAGGAAATTAGAGGTCCATTAATATTAATTTGGGGAAAGGTTATAATATAATAGGATCAAGAAAAATATAATAGTGAAAATTTTGTATCAGTATATTTTGGAATTTATGTCAAAAATAAAATAGTCTTAATGATTTTATGCACTAAAAATTATAGCACCAAAATATTTAAAGGAAAATTACTGCTAAAAATAGAAAAAGTTAACAACATTTCAAACTTAACTCACATGTTTTTCATAATTTTACAGGGAAGACAGGACATAAAGGAGACAGAAGATTTAAATAGAATGAAGAATAAATTTGCTGGGTGAATTCATAGTACTTTGAATTTTAATCCAAATATAAAATACTCCTGCATTTTTAGTAAAAATTCAAAGTTCATTTTTCAAATAGTAAAGGAATATGGACAAAAATCAATCATAAAATGTAAAATTATTTCAAAACTTAAAATGTTTAAGCTATATACTCTAAAAGCAAACTACCAATTACCAAAGACAGGCTCATGTATAATATAAAAAGTAGGAGAATAAAAGTAATAAAGATTAAAGCAGAAATTTAAAGACTGACTTCACTTTTAATACTTTTTCCCACACACACAAATAACAAAATTGATAAATCAAACCAGAAACTGTATTTATCAGGAAAATTGACCTAAAGATTTATTTTTCTTATAGTGTCCTTACCTGGCTTTGATATCAGGTACCTGTGTCTTTGTAAAATGAATGTGAGAGTATTTTCTCCTTTTTACATTTTTGAAAGAGTATGATAAAAATTGGTGTTAATTCTTTAAATATTTGGTAGAATACATCAGTAAAATCCTCTAGCCCTGGGCTTTTCATTGTTGGAAGTTTTTGTATTATTTATTCAATCTCCTTATTATGGTCTGCTCCGATTTTCTTTTTCTTCACAATTCAGTTTTGGAAAGATATATGTTTCTAGGAATTTATATCTTCTAGGTTGTCCAATTTGCTAAGAGAATATATCTTAACAGTTCTCAACACAATATTTTTTAAACTTAACTATATGAGATGTTGAATGTATTAACTAATTTTGTTGTGACAATTATTTTACAGTACATACTTTATCAAATCATTTTCTTATACTTAAATTGATACAATCTCATATGTCATTTACATCAATAAAACTGGGAAAAGATTTTTAAATATTTAAGAAAACAAAAGCTTGTGTTATTAAATAAAGCAAATAAAATAAATAACAGAATATGAAGTTCAGAAAACTAAGTATTTCAGGTTTGGAAGATTCAGAGATTTTCATAAACTTAAGAGATAAGTTTATGTTAATTAATAAACTCTAAATAAACAAGCCACATTTTCTAGGAAAATTTGACAACAAAATTGACTTGAGTAGTGATAGTAATTTGAACAAAAAATATATATATTAAAGAAATGGAGCCTTGGTCAGTGGCTCAGTGGATTGAGCACTGGCCTGTGAACAAAAGGTCACTGGTTCAGTTCCCACTGAACCAGTGGTACGTGCCTGGGTTGCAGGCTAGGTCCATGCAGGCAAATTCATCAGTGTTTTTCTCTTGATGTTTCTCTCACACATTGATATTTCTCTCCCCCTCTTTCTCCCTCCCTTTCCTTCTCTCTAGAAATAAATAAAATCTTAAAAAGAAGAATGGAAAGGGTTGTTAATTATTTAAATTAACAATTTAATAAGCATGAAAGAGTATTATAGGGGAGTTTTATTAAATTAGAAAAAATGATTCTCAGGTTTTGCGATCAATTTTGTTGTCTTTTCATTTCCTAAGATAGTGTCCTCTACCCAATACATGCAGTTGCACTTAAGTATCTTTCTATCATCTCATTTACACTCTGAAACAATTTTTTAATTTTCTTGTTTATGCATTTTTTATTTTTGTTTTTAAATCAAATTTATTGAAGTAATGTTGGTTAATAACAGTATATAAATCAGGTGTGCAATTCTATAGCACATCATTTCTATATTGCATTGTGCACTGATCATCCAAAGTTTAGCCTCTTTCTATCACCATATAATTGACCTGTTTCCCCCATCCCTGGTCACTATTAATTACTGCTCCACACTTTCTTACAATTATTTATTTTCTGGAGTTTTATGATTAGAATCAGGCAATATGTAGTCTTGTGTATCTATCTTTTAAAATTAGCATAATCCTTTTGAGATTCATTCCTGTTGTATGAATATATATTTTGCTACTTTTAACTGCTGAGTAGAAATCCATACTATGCAGATAAGTCATATATTCATTCTGCAGCTGATAGATGCATTTAGGTTATTTACAGTTTGGGGCTTTTCTGAATAAGTTGCAATGAACAAACTCCTACACAACATTTTTATGAACAGCTTTTAGTTCTCTTGGGTAAATACTGGGAGGTGAGAATGGTGAGTTGTATAAGTGCATATTAAATGTATATGACTATTCACTTTCCAAACTACTGTATTATTTTTGCATCCCCATTAGCTTTAATTAGAGTTTCAGCTGTTGCACATTATCAGTAATACTTGCTATTATTCTTTTTCTTTTTAATATTTTGATCAAAATTTTAATTGGTTTGTAAAAGTTCTTTATATGTTGTGACAGAGTCCTTTATCAGGTATATATTTTAGCGACATTGTCTCCTAGTTAGTGGCCTGCATTTCTACTTTTCTTAATACCTTTTAAAGAGCAGCAATTTTTTATTTTGAAGTCCTACTTATTTTTTTTTACTTCATTGTTATGATTTTTTGTTCCTTTAAATAAATCTTTGCCTAATCCAATGTCATGACATTTTATTTGTTTCCTTTAGGGATTTTGAAGCTTTATGTCCTGCCTTTAAACATATGATCCATTTTGAATAAATATTTATGGATGGCATCAGAAATAAGAATAACATTTTTTGTACATAGCTATCCAATTGTTGTTGCACAATTTGTTGAAAATACACTCTTTTCCCACTGAGTTGCCACTGCACTTTTATCAAAATAAATATATATATTGTCTAATTTTGGAATTTCTATTCTGTTTCATTAATTTATTTGTGTATTTATAGCCCAAGCCCACACTGACTGTCAAAGTCTTGAAATCAGAAGTCTAAATATTCTGATTTTTTTATTTTTAAAATTAATCTTCATCTTCTAGGATCTTGGTATTTCCATATAAACTAACAATTTCAAATTGAAAGTTTTTAGCAAAAATTCTAATTTTTATTCCACTTGCATAGAATCTGTAGATTTTTAGAGAACTATCTTTAAAATAATTCATCAATATGTTATATTTTCCATTTGTTCATGTAATCTTTAACTTTTTAGCTTTTGTCATGTATTTTCTAATATTTATTTCTAATAAAATATTATAAATATTTATAATATTTATTTCTAATATGTATTTCTGTTTCTCATCATTTTTTTGAGTTTATTTTCTATATATTTTTGCTAGAATATTGAAATACATTTTATTTTTTCTACTGAATGTGTTCATTTAATTCAGGCCACGTAATTATTAGCAAAAGGTTGTTATTCCCTAAATTCCCCTTTAACTTCTATAAGATCTATAGTGGTGTCCTTTCTTTCAATGTTTACTTAGAAAGTTGTGTTTCCTCTTTTTATTTCTTATCAGTGTGTGCAGTTATATAAATTTTATTATTTTTCAAAGAACCACCTTTTAATTTTAATCATTTATTTCAATGTTGTTTAGTTCTGGTTAGTTTTTTATTTTGTTTTTCATGTTTTTCTGGTTGGTTGGTTGGTTTTTGGTGCCAGTAAGTTGGGCGTCTTGTGAATGCCAGCTCCCTTGTTCACAGGCAACATCTTCTCACTGCTCGTTGTGTCTTCACCTCATGGAAGAGTTGAGGTCCCTCTCTGAGGTCTCCTTACAAGGGCACTGGGTCTCAACTACAAACATCGTCACTTTGGGGATTGGGTTTCAACATACAAATATCGAGGGGACACAAATATTTAGTCTATGGCAATAAACATACTTTTGAAATTTGTCTTAGTTTTCTACTGTGCTAATTTCTACTTTTATCATGTCCTTTCTTCTATTTAGTTTTGGCTTAGTTTGTTTTTTTCTTTTCCAGTTGCTTAAGTATCAGCTTTGTCATTGATTTTAGCCATGTTTTGTCTCCTTTTCTACACATTTATTTTGTCTGATATTAATGTAGCCACTGTCACTCATGGTTACTATTTCCTTCAAATATCTGTTTATAGTATTTTACCTTTGGTCTGATATCAAAAGTGAAGTTCATGTAGATTATATATAATTGATTTTTGCTTTTTTTTTCTTTAAGTAATTTTTTATTTTTAACTAATTTCACATGCAATATTATATTAGTTTTAGGTGTACCACTAAGTGATCATCCCCCAAAAATCTAGTACCCATATGATACCATAGTTATTACAATTAAACTATTATTAACTATATTTCCTGTGCTGTATTTTACATTCCTATGACTATTCTGTAACTATTCATTTGCACATCTTAATCCTTTCACCTTTTTCATCCATCCCCCAGCCCTCCTCCCATCTGGCAACCATCAAAATGTTTTCTGTGTCTAAGAGTCTGTTCTGCTTGTTCATTTATTTTGTTTTGTAGAATTATACAGTAAGTGAAATCATATAGAATTTGTCTTCCTCTGTCTGACTTATTTAACTCAGCACAATAACCTATATGTCCAGCTATATGGTTGCAGATGGCAAGATTTCATTCTATTTTATGATTGAATGATATTCCATTGTATATATGCACCACTTCTGTATTGGCCATTCATCTATTGATGGGCACAGGTCACTTCCATATCTTGGTTATTATAAATAATGCTTCAATGAACATATGAATGTGTACATGTTTTTGAATTACTGTTTTTTTTTTCTGATACATTGGACTTGCTGGATCATTCTTTGTCTCTTATGTAGCCTTTGTTTTAAAGTTCATTTTATCTGGTGTAAGTATTGCTACCACTTCTTCTTTGTTGGTTTCATTTTTATGGAATATTTTTTTATCCCTTTACCGTGTCATTTGATCTAAACTGAGTCTCTTATAGAGAGCATATGTAAGGGTCTTATTTTGTTAGTCCTTAAGCCTCCATATGTCTTTTGATTAGAGCATTTAACTATTTGCATTTAAAGTAATTGTTGATAGATAAATTTTGATTACCACTTTATTACTCATATTTTTATCTTTTTCTTCTTCTTAAAGAAGACCTTTTAACATTTTTTATAATTCTGGCTTGGTGGTGAACTCCTTTACCTTTTTCTTCTTTGTGAAACTCTCTATTTTTTATTCTAAATGATAACTTTACTGGGTAATTTTGATTGTAGTTTCTTGCTTTCCATCACTTTGAACAGTTCTTGCCAATATCTTCTTGCCTGCAAAGTTTCTATTGAGAAGTCAGGTGACAGGTTTATGGGCTCTTCCTTATAAGCAATTATTTCCCTTTTGCTGATTTCAAGATTCTCTCTTTGTCTTTACACTTTGGCATTTTAGTTATTATGTGTCTTGTTGTGTTCCTCTTTAGGTTTATTTTGTTTGGAACTCTCTTCACTTCTTGGACTTGTATTTCTGTTTCCTTGACCAGGTTAGAAAAGTTGTCCATCATTATTTTTTCACATAATTTTTCCATTACTTGCTCTCTGCACCTTCTGGCACTACTCTAATGTAAATGTTACTATGTTTGAAATTATCCTAGAGACTTATATTATCCCCATTTAAGAGAAATTCTTTTTACTCTTTGCTGTTCAGATTGGGTGTTTTCTACTAACTTATCTTCTAAATCTTTGATTTAATCCTCTAATTCTTTAAGCCCTCTGTTGAAAATGTCCTGAAATTTCTTCATTTTAGTTGGTGTATTCTTCATTTCTGACTGATTCTTTTCTATGGTTTTTTCGTTAATCTGTTTTCATGCTTCTTATCTTTTTGTTGAAGTTCTAAGTTCATCTATTCTTCCCCTAAGTTCATTGCATATAATTATAACCAGTGTTTTGAACTCTGTATTAGTAAATTGCTTATCTCCATTTTGTTCAGTTCTTTTTCTGGAGCTTTGTTCTGTCTTTCATTTGGAAGATGTTTCTTTTTCTCCCTCTTTTGGCAGCCTTCCTGTGTTTGTTTCTATGTATTAGGTAGACTGCCATATCTCTCAGTCTTGGTAGTGATCTAATGTAGTATGTGTTCTGTAGTGTCCAGTGGCACAGCCTCCTTAATCACCCAAGCTGGGCACCCCAGTATGCCCCCATGTGGGCTGTGTACCTCATCCTGTGTAAGTGGGCCTTGATTGCTCTTGGCATTTCAGTGGGAGAGATTTACCCTTAGGCCAATTGGTTATGAGGACCAGCTGTGACCACTGTGGAAGGTTAGTTGTGCAAGGACCCACCACGTGAAGCAGAGCTTACTTCAACAGGGATTTGGTGCCTACTGAGTCTATCCCTTGAGTGAGTCCCGTGCGGAGGAGGTTTGCTGTTGCTTTGACATGGTCTGAAGCTGACCACCTGGTGAGCTGGCTTTGGAGCTCCCCACAAAATGCAGGCCAAGGGTCTGCTATTTGTACTAGGCTTGAAGGTGTCCAGGATAGCCCAAGTTGTAAACTAAGGGCAAAGTCTTCTAGTACTGGGCCTGGGGCAACTTAACTAGAGGTATGAGGCATGCCAAGGCCAGATGATGCTTGTTTGAGAAATTTTAGCAAAGTCTGAAACATGAACTAGGAGGCCTTGGCTTTTTTGTAGGATAATCTGTTACAAGTCAACATAAAACTACATTAAAAAATTTGTCAAGGCAGAAAAATATATCAAAATATGAACTACGTTGATATTCTTGACAAGGATATAGGACTTCTGCACTCCTGAGCTTGAGCAAGTAGACTGATCCTTTTTCTCCTTTAACATACTTTCTGTATAGTGAAACATATGAATTTTGCTGGCAACATAGAAAAGTCACATTTAAGGAGCAATTGTGGTATTATAAAGTTCAGTATAAACATTCAAAATATATGAGTTTGGTTTATGGTTTTTTGGGGTTTTGTTGTTGTTGTTGTTGTTTTAGAGAGAGGGGTAGGGAGAGACAGAGAGGGAGAGAGACATCAATGTATGGTTGCCTTTCACCTGCCTCCAGCTACGGAACTGGCTGGAGACCAGGCTTGCAACTTGATTATGTGCCTTGGCTGGGGAATCAAACCAGCAACCTTTGGGTTTGCAGGCTGGTGCCTTATCCACTGTGCCACCAGCCAGGGTTATGTTTTAAGTTCAGAGGAAAACAATATAAAGTGACTAGTGCAATAGAAAATATAAAGGATTTATTTTTCTATTAATGAGAATAAAAATGTTTTATAATTCTTAAAGTATTATTTTCTTTTTCTATTTCCCATACTCTGCTAAATTTCTTAAATCTTGGTAATCCTGACCTGAAATAGGTAAATGACCTATTTTTGACTATAGCTATATTCTCTAAAACTTTTCTTCAACACTTTTGATATTTGCACACCATTTTAACTCCAAGTTAGCATAAGTAGTGATAATTGCACACTATTCTTAGAACTAGGATTTTAATAAAGAAAAATGTACAACATTCCTATTTCTCTGAAGTTGAAAAAAAAGAATTGGTGGTATGGTAAACATATGTTATGACTGCAGTTGAAACTATATATATTATAATACATCCATTTAAATAAGTTTAATAACTTCTCCATGGGCATGATAATCTCAAGTTATTCCTATATTAAATCCAATGTATCAAGTGGGCAGAAAATATTAGGTAGAGCAGATTCACAAAATAATAAAATGACTCACTATTGGCAAACTCAATAGCACATGATGACATTAGGCATGAAATCAGGTCTCAGAAGAGTTCCATAGTCCAACAAGTAAAATCACTGTGGTTATAGGTATGTTAACCATATAATTTATTACCCAAACCAGGATACTTTAAGGGGAAATACTATTATTTACACTAGACAGCAAGTGAATCCTAGACTCTACTATGCAGAGCAAACAGTATGTATGGTGTTCGTAGCAATAGGCAATCAGAGAAAAGCAGGGCAAATCTTATTATAAAGGAGCCAGAACTGAAAGTCACCAAGTTGAGGTGCACAAAAATAGCTGATCGTAGCAACAAAGGGTGTTCTTGAAAGATACTGGTCTACTTTGACATCTGACTGGAATCTCAAATGTCCTATAACTCATCCTTTCAACTCAGCTGGCATGTTACTTCCTAAAGCTTAAAGAGACTGGACCAAAAGTGGCATTGTCTTAGAAAAAATAGGAACAAGTTTTCAATTCTAAATTTAGTCTTTTAAGTTTAAGTGAAAAATCATATATTCTAAGCCAGCTTTTTCCCAAGAGGAAGAGTAGAATTGAGATATGTAACATGTTAATTGAGAGAAATAAATTATTTAATTGTTACATGAATTTGTAAAATTACGGGTTAAACAAAATAATGTTGGTGACTGTAGAATATTAATCTCTAATACACAAACTTCACTGCCTCCCCCAAGAGTTAGCTGTAGTGAGCATTTTTCCCCCAAATATAGTTAGTTGTGTTAAATCAAAGTTCCTCCTACCAGAGCTTGAGATATAGGCTTTCTAGTGCAAGTGATTTACTAAGAAAATATTTGGAGCAAAGTACAACTTCAGATCAAGACTTGCTTCAGTTTGGTCCCCCAAAACATAAAATGCACCACAAAAGCAGTCTCACTTTGTGGCAAGGCAGCTTGCTTTTCTGTACCCTTTTGCTAGTCAATCATTGACTATGTGTTGCCTGGATCACAAGTGTAGGGGAGATGCTACCTTCTATGTCAAATGTTTAATAAGAGGGTAATTCTCCAGAAAAAAGAAAAAGGACCGTGATGAGCTATTAGTAGCCAACCTTCACAGCATCTGGGAGATGAGTGAACCTGACAGAAAAGGTGAACAAGGCAGAGCAGCCATCCTCTGACCAGATAATTATGGTTTTCACACAGTATGTAATGAGAAAAGTGTTCTATTAACACACTGAAAAGAACACTTTTCTGAGAAGACCATGCATCACTCAGTTTCTGTATCTACTTTGCACTCTGTTATGCTAAGCTCTGGGAAATTCATTTACATTCTGGCAGGGAGACCTCAACCTTTTCATCATCAAATGGCCAATAAGTAAAACCACTAGCACCTGGGATAGAAATCTTGCTATCTGGGATACTGCCAGAAAATCATATAGAAAACTAACCTTGATTTGTAAAAGTCAAATTTTCAGATAATACAGAATCATCAGTATTTAGATATTTTTTAATTGAAAGGGCTATGAAAATTTCATAATTTTCAGGGCAGCTTTTAGATTGGAGAATTTAGGAAGATATAATGTCAAATACTTGAATATATGAACAATTAAATTACTGTTTGCAACACCACCACAATGAAACAAATTTATTATCAAAGAGAATAATGTGTTTATAATCTATTGAGAAATATTTTCAGTTTTAACCTAGCCTACTATCTGATAAAATTTTTATCAACTGAAAATTTCAAAATACTATTTCAATTTTTTATTGCATTTACCACACCTACAATTCAAAGGCAGTATTTAACCACACAAAATTTCTAGAAGACAGATGTGATTAACTGAATCTGAAGGTATTAAATTCAGAGTTAATATTATTAATTTAATTGTATAAATAATAAAATATTTGGTATGTATAAACATATTTCTGTAATTTTAAAAGACTCAGTAATAAGAAAATAAACAACTTAATTAAAAGATAGGGAAATGATTTGAATACATACTTCATCAAAGAAGACATCATCAAAGAAGAGCAAATAAGCATACTGAGAAGATATTCAACATCATTAGTCATTAGAAAAATGTCATTTACAACCACAATGAAATGCCATTCACACCTGTTATACTAGCTAGCACTTAAGTAATAATAATAATAACATAAATTAACAAGATCAAGAGTAGGTGAAAATATGGACCTGTTGTGAACATGGAGCAACTGGAACTCTAATAAATTGTTTATGGGAATGAAAAATGTTATAGCACCTTCAAAAAGTAGTGGTAGTTTCTTATAAAGTCAAATATGTTCTTACCACAAAACCTAGATATCTTAAGAGTTAACCCAGTATAATAAACACTTATGTTCACACAAAAACTTCAATGCAAATTTTGGAATATCTTTTTACATAATCACCAAAATCTAGGAAAACATAAAGATTTTGAAAGGAGAATGGTTGAATAACAATGGAATACTATCCAACAGCACCATGATAAAAAAAAAATGGCTGCTACACATGATAACACAGCTGAAACTTAAATGCACACTATTAAATGAAAAGGCCAGAACCAAAAAGCAACATACTGTATGACTTCATCTAAACGAATTTCTGGAAGAGGCAAAATTCTAGGGGTAGAAAACAGAACAATAGTTGCCAGAGGCTAGGTTGGAAAGAAGAGTTGATGTGTACCTGAAAAACAGTAAAAAAAGTAATGTGTACCTATGTAATAAAGTACTTTTATCTAAATATTATTATGGTGTAATTAATGTCACTTTAATGGTCTATCTTGAAAGGAAACCATCTGCCACTTTCTATGCTATCTCATTCATAAGAAAACACTTCACCTTCTTAAGATGAGTCTCAGTACTCTTTCAAATGATAATGGTTTGCTTAGACAGTTTTCAATCTTTAGAAGTACAGCCAATTTTTAAGAATGTACCTTAATCTATGTTTACTTACATACAAATTATTTTTAAACCATAATGTGATGCAACTGAGTACAACCTAGATATTTTTCATAAATGACTTTTCTTACTGAAAATTGTTCTTTTAATTAAAAAATGCTTGTTAAGCTTTGTTTATTAAGAATTTCATCTCTTTCCTTTCAACTAAATTGTGGAAATATACATTTCCAGTTATGAAGGTCCCCAAACTGGGGGTGCTTGGGGAAAGGAATTAATGCTATAGTAAATTTTATTATTGAAATGTGAACATACCTAATCTCTACCTCAACAGACTCTAAATAGTTCAGGGGTTAGTTTAGGACCACATAAGAAGTCAACCATAAGTTGATAAAATTATTTAAATCCTAGGGATTTCTTTTTTTTTAATTTTATTGTTGTTGTATTACATCCATCCCCTTTTTGCTCCCCTCTGTCCCCCTCCCCAGGGATTTTTATTTTTTACCTCAATTTAGTAGACATAATAAATTCTACTCTGTGGACCGGCTGAGCACTGCAAGTGCCATTATTTCTAAAGGCTTCAATTTGTAAAACACATGTAAAGGAAAAACAGAGGATATTGAAAGAAGTAAGACCTGTGCACAGCCTAAATAAATAAATAAATAAATCTACTATTTAAGATGGAAAGTTCCAAAAAGAATAAGTTGTAGTTCCAGTAACTTAAAATAAAGTTGAATTGCATTATTGGAGCGGGGAGGATCTGACTCAAAAACCAAATTCATTTTTTACTATGGGTTTGGCACTGTCTCTAGGACAACTTTCATAAAAGTGATTTCTGCAATACACCATTTCTGTGCTATATTTCACAAAAATAGCATTCCAGAGTAAAATAAGTATTAAAGAAGAAAAAACTGCTTAATCTTGCTACAATATATCTAAAATACTATCATTTAAACATGTAATAACTATGTAAGCTATTGGCATAATTTAAATTTTTTGTATTAACTCTTCAAAATACAGTATGTACTTTAAATACATGTAAAAATATCTATGGGTATAAATGTATTTTTGCATGTGTTTGGTAACATTGCAATTCATATTACTTAAAAGAGTAATTCTTTAAACAAATGAATTAATGTAGGCATTTTGGAATGAAAAGAAACTTTGTATTAATATGATTTGAGAAGCTAACAGAAGACAGTAATTAAATGGTGAATTATCTGGATGTAAAAGGAAAAAAAAAAGTGCACATTGGTGGTTACAGAATAGATAGGGGGATGTTAAGAACAAAGGAACTAGAGAAGCCAAAGAATTTATATGCATGACACATGGACATGAACTAAGGGGGGGCATTGCTGTAGGAAATGGGGTACTGAGTGGAGGGGGCAAAAGGGGGGAAATTGGGACAACTGTAATAGCAAAATAAATAAAATACACTAAAAAAAAGAAAAAGAATTTCATCTCTATTGGAAGACTAAAACAGTATATAATTTTTCCAAGTATTTCTATACTGGTTAATGAAATCTTGAAAAATAGAAATTATGATTAAAATCTGCTGTTAGTTAATATCTTCACTGTTTTCATAAACCTCATCAAAATCTTTTTATTTGCAAAGAAAAAACAAAAAGAACCCAAAATGGCTACTTGTGTAAAATTCAGCTTGAGCACTTTCAAATATCTTTGTCAGTAGGACTGTGTGTGAAAGAGAAACGCACCAAATGTCCCCAGAGCGTGGTTCATGGCCCTCTAGTATTCTGTCCTGGTTTTAGAAATGAGAAATCTTGTCATCTTATCATAGAGTCCCAGAAAATTGTAGCAAACTTTATCTGCTAAGTGAACCTTAATAACCCCAACTTTAACTTCAAGAAAATTACCCTTGGAAACATTTCACAGTACTGCAGGTTGCTGAGGATATAACATTTTTTTCCTTCCCAAGAGTTATTAACCCTCACAGCACATTCCCTGAGACCTTAACAGTAGCAGTTCAAAACATTCAATTATAATAATCATTTTTTATTTCTTTTATAAAACTAGTTTTTCCAGATTTTACATAGCAAAACAAACTCAGGTCAAAAAAGCATTAACAATTTATTCACTTTGCGGCTGCCTAGTTCTTAACATGAAATTGCTGCTTTATTGACACTGGAGTACACATCAACCCTTAGGAAATGTTTTACAGGGAACACTTCAGATTTTTATATAAATGTGATTCTGAAAATGTTTTCAGAATATGAGTTTATACAGAAATAATGAAAAAAATGTCTACCCAGAAGGCAAGGGTTCCTCTTTAAAACCAGTTCCCCTCAAATTATTTTTATTGGAAGGTTATGTGTTTAAATTTTAAGTTTAAACTTTTGGGAATCTATTCTGTATACTAAGAATAAGCACCAAACAGTCCCCATAGATATTTGATCTAACTTGTAAGAGGCTGAAGCACATTATTTGATTTTAGGAAACACAGGGTCTCCTCATCCAATACCCAAGGATAGTGAAATCCAGACTAGTAACACTAATAGTCACCTTTCCTTCAGTGAATTCCCAGGCAACTGAAAAACTCCCCTTTCCCACACCTTGCTTTGCCATCTATGCCTTTGCTCAACCAGTTTGTCTAGATTGAAGGTCCTTCCTCCCTGTCTCACTGTGCCCAAATCCTAGTCATTCTGCAGAGGTCATTTCTGACATACTGGCCCCCATGAAGGTTTCCTTGACCACCCAAAACTGAAGTAGTTAATCAGATCCTTCCTTCACTGGAACTCCTACAGCACTTCATTTATACCGAATGATAAAGTTAGTTCACATTATAATAGGACTGTTAATATACATGTGTTTTATTGATTACTTTGTTTTCTGATTTATTTTTAATCCTTTCCTCAGTCATGCCATGCTTGGCACATTTCAAATACTCAATAAATAGTTCATCAAATGGAGGAAGGGAGGATAATATTTCTCAGTGTGTTTCTAGTTCAAATAAAAATGAGCTTGAGTAGTATGTATGTTCTAAATAATCATTTTAAATGCCTTTTCTCTACCATTCTAAAGAAAATTTATTGCTATTCTAAAGAACAGAGACTTGCTAAATTCACAAAACAAAAAAATTACCATTTGCAATAACATTGCCATCCATAGAGTTGACCCTTGAGCAATGCTGGTTTGAATTGTATGAGTCCACTTATACTTTTTTTTTTTCAATTGACTGGCACAATTCAAATCCATGCTGTTCCAGTGTCAACTCTACACTTGGGAATCTGAGTATACAAGGATTAACTATAGATATAAATGAATTTTTGACTGTACAGGAAGTCAGCTCCCCTAACTTCCCAGTCCCATGTTGTTCTTCAAGGGTCAAAAGTTGTATCATATATATATGATATAAGTTTAAAAATAAACTTTTATTTATTCTTGATCACTTTATGAACTGGCACTTTGAATGTAAGTTCTGTCTTCAAAATAAAGACAAAATTTATCAGTTTGTTTAAACATTGGTTGAAACAGTAATAATGAAATAAAATGCTATAAGAGGAGCTTCCAGCCAGGATGGGGGTACAGGTAGACATACTACATCTCCTTCCACAATGAAGAAGGAATACATCTACCTCAAAACTAGAGACAACCAGAAATTCAGAAAATTGAGCAGCACAGAACTCCAACAAACAAAGACATAAAAAAGAAATATTCATCTGGATAGGTAGGAGAGGAGAAGTCGGGACAGAGAGGACATGGTTTGGCAGAGCAGCTGCAGTGGCTGCAGCAGGAAAGCAGCTGGGGTCAGCCTCAGAAAGTGCAGTCACCCATTTTTAAAAAAGGGACACCTGTGGAGCGCTCCCAGCACCAGACCAGACTGTCCAGCTCTCAGTTCCAGCACCAGAGAGACAATAAAGCCTCACTGCTTCTGCCTGAAATAAAGCCCCACTGTAAACCAATGAGGGTTAGAGTGGAAAAAGAAACTGCCAGTCTCTCAGCAGAAGTTGTCTGTTTAGAGGTCCCCACAGTCCACCTACTCTGGGAACCACAGCCAGGACAAGTAGAGAGGAGTCAGTCCTATACAGAAAGTGGAAGAAGTGCCTGGAAAAGGGGCAAGTGCTGAGCAAGCAGCATTGTTCCCTCTCAGACCTGCCCCCCACATACAGTGCCACAACCAACATGGTGAAATGGGTCACTTCACACTGACGAATATCTAAGGCTCTGCCCCATATAATGTAACAGGTATAGCAGCTCTACCAAAGACACAGAGGCAAACATAGGAGCCAGTCAAATTGAGGAGACAGAGAAATATGGCCCAAAAAAGGAAACAGATCAAGGTTTCAGTAGGAGAACAAAGTGATGAGAAGGTAGCCAACCTAATAAACACAGAGTTTGTTAAAGATGCTCACAGACTTGACAGATACGCTGGAGTATGATAAACACAGAAGAGAAAAAGTGAAATGAAGGAAAATCCACACAAAACCAATGGTGAAGGGAAGGAAACCAGGGTTCAAATCAACAATTTGGAACATAAGGAAGAAATAAATAGTCAACTAGTACAGAATGAAAAGACAAGAATTGGGGGGAAAAAAATGAGGAGAGGCTTAAGAACCTCTGGGATGACTTTAAACATGCCAACATCATAATCATAGGGTGTCAGAAGGAGCAGAGGAAGAGCAAGAAATTGAAAACTTATGTGAAACAATAATGAAGGAAAACTTCCCAAATTTGGTGAAGGAAATAGACATACAAATCCAGGAATCTCAGAGAGTCCCAAACAAGCTAGACCCAAGGAGGACCACAGCAGTCACAACACAATCTAACAAATTGTTTGAATGAAGTTAAAGATAAGCGCTATTAGAGCCATCTTATGGGGGGGGGGGGACTTCTTGGCCAACCATATATACATATATACCACCGTGTATGCCCGCTATAAAAATTTTTGAAAAAATAAATAATTCTATAACTGCAAATTCAAGGTATACTTACCACTTTAAGAGGTCACTCCAAGAAGTCAAATATATTTGGTCATATGTACAAAGGGATAAAGAGAAGTAACTACACATTACAGTAAAAGGGACTTTTTGAAAGCTATTGAATTAAGGGTACTGTAAGACCAAGTTCCAAATTAACTGTATAAGTAAAATCTTAATTTTCTTATAAAACTGGGGAAAAAAGGTATATTTGCTTTTTTTTCAAAGATTTGTATGTGTGTGTATGTGTCAGTTTGTAAACATACATATTTTCAAGACAGCTCCATTCCCTCAAATAATTAAGTTATTGATGAATGATTACTTTCATTAGAGTTACACTAGGGCATTTCTTTTCCAAGAATAAGATTTTCATTTTCCATCCTCCATCTTCCAAAGAACAAAATCCTTTTCTATATGTTGTGTCAGAAATTATCTTTTAAATTAATTTTAACAATATTTTCTTTAAATTTTTATTAAATTAGATTTAATTTTAAGAAGTTAGGAGCTCAAGAAGAGTCAAATATTCCTTTTTGGGGAAAGATTTGTACATTTTAAGTTGCATATTTTATTCTTAAATTTTAAATAATCATTTTCACCAAAGTTTTTAAAATCCCTCAGTTTGGATAGAAACTTTGTACAAAATATAGTAAAAAAATAACTTGTTTAGTGCTCACTTCGGCAGCACATGTATTAAAATTGGAATGATACAGAGAAGATTAGCATGGGCCCTGCTCAAGGATGATACGCAAATTCGTGAAGTGTTCCATATTTTTTCAAAAGTAGACATTTGTATAGTTATGTAAATATTTTTTATTAAAAAAAAAGTGTTTATAAATGTACATAGAAAAGTATAGCTGGGGAAAATAGAGATTCTTTAACTAAGTTTAAAGAATCTCTGGCCATTGAAAAATCAAATATATGATTCAAAACATAATTTAAGAAAAAAAATCTTCTTAAACTTATTTTGATTTAAAATCTTAAATCAAAATGATCTTATGAATCATTTTGAAGAACGCAAGTATTAACTTAGTATTTGGTACATAATAACATAATGGTTGATTGCCAAAAACTATAAATTAAGATGAGAAAAGTTCATAGTATGACTATCAAATAAGTTCACTTTTTATCATAAATAAGTCCATAATTAGATCTATGTTGATTTTTAATATAGTTTCTTTGGTCTATATCAAAATAATATTAAATAATGGCATATAGAATATTCAATTTTTACATTGTACTTTTTAATTTATATATATTCAAACTGACTATGAAAATTTGCAAAAATATTGACTAGTTGACTTACACAAACAGTGAATTCCATTCTTGCTTCTTAATCCAAAGGAATAAGATTACACTACAGACAAAAAATCAAAATATTTTACATTTTTAATTCTAAGGCACATTTCTCAAAATCCAATTAGTCATTTAATGATGATAATAAACTACTAAGTGGATACTTTAACTTAGAAATTTAGAGGTAATCTGAGAAATTGTTTCTTTCCTGATAATTTATGAAGAACATTGCCCTTACAATTTAAATTTTCAAAATTTTAAATATATGTTGCAGTAAATGAATATTTTCTCATATAATCAAATTGTTACAGGAATCTAAGAATATCATACCACTTATCAATACATACAAAATCTTTTTCTTTGATAATGATCCAAGGGAAGTTTTATCCTAATATCTAACAACTTCTTCAAATGGTTAGTTTTACCTATTAAAATAAATCCTGAACTGTATTGCCCAAAATTGTGTTACCTATTATATATAATATATGCATAATTTTACCTTAGACCTTCTGCACTATATGGTTTAATTCTATGCTACTTCTTAACATTATGAGCCTATAAAAATCCTATGCACACATGGTAGAATGGAAATTACACTAGAGTGTAATTAGGTGTACCATTTAACTCCCTAATGTGTTTTTTATTATCTGTAAATAAGAGGGCTTGTTGACCTGAAAAATATCTGAAAATGAGTTCTTCTAGCTCAACCTGTAGAAATTTGTGTTATCCTCCTATTGGCTGACTGTGGCCCATTCATTAAATAATTTGTTACTTTTTGATCCAACACCTGGTACTATGGTTTCTCTCTACTTTGGCCTTTCCACATTTACATTAACTTTTATATTTTTACCTGAAGACAAACTTTCCATTGATTCCCACTCCAAAATCTTGTCCTTCCAAGCATTTCATAAGTCTTAATGTGCTCTACTGACCTTTGGAGGAAGGGCACACAGCATAGCTATCTAAAAGCACCTCTTTCTGTCACATTTTCCCACTAGCCCTCTTCCCAAAGAAATGAATATTTTCTTTCTCCCTACCCCTCTCCATTTCTGAACCCTGCTATCTCATTGAGCAATTCTCTTCTCATCCTTCCAAAAGAAGCCCAGTTTTAGTGTTCTGGAATATATATAAATTATTTATTATTATTGTTAATTATTAATTTTGTTGCATTCTCATGAGTTTGTTAAAATATGACCATTGCTCTTCTCAATTTTTATTCTTCCAACCTCTGTTTTTATTTTATATAATTAAGGGCATTTCTCCTTCCTCTTTTCTTAGAGTTGAAGTTTTATGCTATCATTTTTGATATGCAGTAATGAGAACCAAAAGAATTTAGTCATTATAAGTTCTTTTATTTTGAAGAAAATAAACTCATATGACCTTCTTGCATATGAGCAATACTGATAAATTAAAATATGAAGATATCATCTATCTTAATCAGAATTTTTTTAAATGACCTAAAAATTAGTACCTTTCTAAGCCACTATTGTGAAGCAAATATACTACATGTTGAAATTAGTTAACCAGTAGTTCAAGATGTGCAAATTTAGGCAAATGAAGTATTTTGCAGCCTATCTAGCATACTTTATTTCTGCAAGTGATTTTTGAATACCTAAGCACTGGCCAAGAAATATTTCATTAAATGAGTCAGTACTTCAAAATAAAACATACAATAAACTTTATTTGCAACAGAACATAATCTAGAAATGATGTATATTGAAATATAAACTAGTGGATGGGATTAAAACAGCCACAATTCATTGTTGTAAGGCAAAGATGGGTTAGGTTTGCAACGTGCACCTTTGATGTCGCCTTACAAATACAATGCCTTTCTTTTGGCTCAGAAAGAAACAGGTATAAATTCACAGTATAAAGATTGCATAGACATCTATAAAAGCTTTTAAACTATCGCTACAAAGCTGCTCTACCAGATATAGATTGAAAGAATCCATTATTAAAAGAGGGATCAAAACAGGCTGCAATTATGCCCAGTTAATCCCCTCAAAACAGTGTGGTATTTCTTCACTAGAATAATTATTTGCACAGGAGAGAAAATAACAACTCTATAGAACAAATTAAAACTTTATCTTCAGTGCTACCTAAATTGTTATGTGGATTTTACTCTGTGTATTCAGTGACCAGCAATAGAATCAAATAATAAGATTTTTCTTCTCTAAGAAAAATATCTTAATATTATTTATTTCCAAAATGGCTGAAAATGTTTCTAATATTCAGCACATTTTCCTCTTTTATACTGCCATATATATTTGAGCTCTCTCAAAGGATGTCTTTACGTACCCAGGTATTAAAAGGGTGAGCAAATACATCAAGCCTCCTTCGAATTTCTGTAAGCTGAACCTGAATGCATGGGCAAACACACATCAAATGACCACTGCTGTGTACAAACTGCTTGTTTAGGCTTTTTAAAATACGACGATCACATGTTTAAATGTCATGCTGGGATTTAGTTAACTAAGGTGGCAGGTTCTTAAGATGGAGAATTTATTATGTTGAAATTTTCCAAATGCAAGACTGAAAAGGAAAAAAATATGTCAACTTTTATTTATCTTCTCTATGAATATAGGCAATTTAGTTCTTCCCCAAAATACAGGCAGATTAGATGAGTTAGACAGTAGTCAATTCATTTTGCATAGGAATGGCTCATTAAAAAAAGGGGGCCCTGCATTTGTATTAAGCTCTGATTGGACAGAGCACAAAATGAATTTACAGTGTCACTCAGAGATGTAGCTGGACTAATGAGGGAGGACTGGTGCAGCACAGGGTGGGTAAATCTGTAGTGTGCTCATTCATTCCTTCAGCGGGTACCGCTCATGAAACTGAGGTGTCCCTCATTATGCATGTGTCCCTGAGGCATTCTTTAATATTTTAATAAATAACAACATCAGCCCAACAAGAAATTAATGAATAGTATCATTAATAATGAGCTGGAGTCTTGTAGTGATAGGACAGATATTAAATTGAACCACTGTGGTGCTGTCTCTAGAGACTTGGGATATTTCCAGTGGCAAACAAAGCGTCTGAATGAAGCAACCACTGCTCTGTGCCAACAGCTTTTACAACAGGTTGGGAGTAATAAAAGAGGATTTTCTGCACGATAAAGTTAAGCCCTAGAAAATCTGCTGGTGTAGATCGGTGTGAAAAGTACTGCCAAACATGATCCTTAATTAAACTTTAATTAAGATAAAGCTTTTCTTTTTTTTCTCTTCCAAGAAAAGTAGCAGCCAAATGGGCCCTGACTATTTTCTACCAAAATCTAACTTAGAATCATTTTGTTTTATACCACAAAATATTATGCTCAAATAACATTAAGGTGTTGAGTTCAATCTTCCAAATGAGGAATAGTAGTGATGGCATAATCACCCACCACAATATGTGGAGTTGTAGGAACAATGAAGGGTTGCTTCTCTCAATTTCTCACTTTCTCTGATTTTCATATTTAAACCGCTTTACAATTTTTTAAATTTTATTTCATAATGAGAATATTTACATTGAAAATAATGATACGGGTTTTATAACTTTTCAATTAATCTTGAGTCTTTCATTATATTCAGATGGCATGTAATTCTCATAACTTTGAAAATTCTCATCATTTAAAAAAAACTATTCCATACACTGAAAAATGATTCAGCATTTAACCTTTTTATTGTGTGACACATTGTTGCTAGTTGCAGCAATGTTAATAATTGTATTCCTGTATTTTTATAAACTTAAATTCTATAATTTGGTTTCTGCTTTCCAGAAAAATTATAAATTGTGCAGAATGTGCTATGATGATGACAAAGTATATTAGGAATAATATCAGTAACTATTTTAGTCAAATAATTTGCATATAATATTGAATTTATTATTGTAACATTTGTTTTATACTTGCTTAATTTTCCACATTGTAAAATATTAAAATAAGTAATTTTAAAATTTTTATATGATTGAAATTTATTTTAACACAAAAATCTACATTTGACAATTTAATTAGAAGAAAGATGATCAAAAGGTATACATATTGTAGCAATTCTCATACTTTTTATTTGTATGCAGTTATGCTTTATTACATGGTAAGAGATGTTAAAATAGTCTAGTAGACAATTTTCAGATTTACAAGAATTCTAATATTAAATGGTTTAAATATAATTTATGCACATTTTATTATATATTTGCAATTTACCACTGAAATTGTATGCTATATAAAATTGATAACTCGTTTATTTAAAGAATATTTTTCAGATATCATAGAGCCTAATTTTTGAACTAGGAACATGCCTAAATCTATAACTAAGATATCAATGAATGCCTTTACTAGCACAAGCATGAACAATCCAAAACTAATTTAAAAACTTCCCTTAAGAAAACTTTCAATGCAGATTTATATTTTAGCTCTATCATCTTCATTTTTTCTCCCTTTTGTTATTGTGCCCACACAGTCACTAATAAAATTAAGGAAATAAATATACTTCCAAGTTCTAAACTGTAGCAATTAGGATTAATTAACTAATTAGCTATAAGGGGAGCTATAATAAATGTACATTTTATGGCATTATATCATTGGAAATAGTCTAAGACTAATGGAGTAGCTCTTGTCCATTTTGACAGATAAGTGCAATGATGAAAGAGCTCAAAGTGTTTAGTAAAATATTTTGTTAAAGCTCCTATATGCTTGTAAAAAGTATTAAAAATATACTATTGAGAGCAAGATAAGTTTTGATTCCAGGTGAAAAGTTAGGACTGAAACTTAGGGAAAAAAACTATATGATTCTTTATGTCCTTTTTTTCCCCCTTTGTGTCCTATTTTATTTGATTCTGAATCAAGTTGATTAGATCTTTTTCACAACATGTATATCTTAAGTCAAATCAACATTTAAAATAATCAACTTTATTCCCCAGCCAGGGCACATAACCAGGTTGCAAACCAGGTCTCCAGTCAGGTCTGTGGCTGGAGGCAGGTGAAACGCAACCATACATTGATGTCTCTTTCCCTCTCTGCCTCTTTCCCTTTCCCTCTTTCTAAAAACAAGGAAATAAAATCTTTAAAAAAAAAAAAAAAAAGTCAACTTTAGACAAATTTGACCCATTTACAAATGACAAATATCTTTTCTCCTGAAGAAGTTTAGGTTTTCATACTTAAACCGAAAGACAGCAGATGAAGGTGTTTAGAATAAATATTTCAACTAGACAGACTTAGATTTGAGTCCCAATTTAACAACTTAATAGTATTTGAACAGAAGAAGAATTATATAAACTCTTTAAGCCTTGGGTTCCTCATCTGTAAATGAGGTCAATTAGCAATATCCTTCATACCACTGTACAGCTTTCCATATACAAAACACAAAAATACCTGGTCTATAGTGTATTCTCACAATAAATGTTGAGACCATTAAAATAAAATCTAGAATAAAATATTTCAAATTCTTGATATTGCTATTTTTAAACAGCATGATAAGAAAACAGTTTTGTTTTCCTCTTCAATATACCCTCATTTTCTCTAATGAATATGTACTTTAGAAGCCTGAACACAAGAGCCCCTATCCCTGGAGGATTATGATAGCATAGTACATTAAAAAGAAGTTGTGCCAAGAGCCAAATGACTGGGGAAAGCAGTCACAATTCAGAGTTCAGGGGAATGCTCAAACAATTCCCTGATTAGAGAAGTTGGGAATGTTCACAAAGATGGGTTGTGGAGAAAGAGTATAATATCCACTTTTGGGAATTTACCCGAAAAAACCTGAAACACTAATTTGAAAGAACATAAGCACCCCTATGTTCATTCATTTACAAAAGCCAAGATAAGGAAGTAGCCCAAGTGTACACCGTAGATGAATGGATAAAACAACTATGCCACATTTACACAACAGAATACTACACAGCCATAAAAAAAGAAGAAAAATTACACTTTGTAAAAGCATGGATGGATCAGGAGAACATTATGCTAAATGAAATAAGCCAATCAGAGATAGACAAATACCATATGATTTCACTCATGTGTAATCTAATTAACAAACTGAACTAATAAGCAAAATACAGTCAGACTCATAGATAGAAAGCAGGCAGACAGCTCTGGGGGACAGGAGATTAGGGGACATGAACAACAGTGTGGTGACTGCAGGATGGGGATTAAGGGAGAAAAATAGTAATGGAAACAATACAATACTAAAAAAGAGTATAATATTATCAAGAGAGAAAAGAAGACCTACAATCATAGGCTGACACAGAGATGTGAAGAAATAACATAAGGAATAATGATGTATCATTACATTTTAAAAAAATAATGAATAAATCATTTGGTTCAGAAAATGGTTTGTAGGAGAAAATGGAGGCAGAATAAATAGAAAGGCATATTCAAGTGAGTCTTAATTTCTAAATCTAAGAGTTTGTATGCATGGGAACTTTGGAAGATTGTTGAACTAAAGTATAGAAAGATTAAACTATTGTAGGATGCTGTGTCAGTTTGAGTTTCTCCAAAATCAAATGATAAGACTAAAGTTGGGTAGTTTGTTTGGAAGACATCTCAGGAAGCACCAGTGAAGGAGGGAGAAAGTGGAACAGAGAAGGGAGATAAGCATTCAAGATTTAGTAAGAAATGGGCAGTCGTTGTGGGCAGTGGGGTTCAGCAGTGCTGGGTACCCTGTGCAAAACCACATGGAGGCACATCTCATAATGATCTCATCCAAAAATAGGAGGACTAGAGCATTTATCCATCCACTCTGATTGAAGGATGCTGATTGAAGATTGCCCCTGAGAAGATTAATTCCCAGCATTTTCAGTTTGCCACGCCTATGTCAAACAAGTTCCTGGAATGGCAGAGAAAGCCCTCAGGTGGAGATGGAGAGGATCCCAGGCACTTGAACATGCTTCAGTTTACCACATATAAGAGTTAAGTCAGGAAAGTCAAGGGGAAATGGGACTAGAAACCATTTATTGAGAAGTAAAAAAAAAATTAAAAATTAAAATTAAAAATTAAAAAAGTAGGGGGAGAAAACATTTATAGTGTTAAGCATTTGGAAACTTGTATTTAAAAACTTTAAAATGAACATATTCTGTGCCTTAAAATTGCATTTTTACCATCTATTCTAAGAAAATAACATGCAAATAAAGATTGTTCAAAGACATACTAATCTAAACACTATTTATATTGCTGAATTTAGATTGGAGGAATTTTCCGACTAAAGGTGTGAATGGTGACATTGATAATAATGATGATGATGAAGATGATGATGGAAGAAGGTGATGAGAAAGATAATAGTACAAGTATCAAACATTTATTGAGTGATAGATACAAGGGCACCAAGCATGGCTCTAAATGACCCATGCTGTGATTATGAAATCAGTTGTTTTTCATAATAATTTTGTGTTATTAGCTTTTACATTTTATGGGTAAAGAAATAGCACAGAAGGATTAAGTATCTTAATCAAAACTTTTAAGCTATGAAAGAAGCAGAATCAAGAATCAAACTCAAATATTTTGACTCTAAAATATAGAATATTATAAAACAATGAAAAATGAGATTTTCAAAGAAATAGTGGTCATGTGAGAAAGTACTTATAATGTCAAATAAAATTATAGAATATAAAATTGTGTACACATAAATATGAATTTTGGTTTTAGCCTCATTTTGAACTGAGCCTATATAGATTTCTCTCTAATGACAATTACTACATAGAAATGCAGGCTAATATGTAATAACTTAGAAATTAGTCAAAAAAGAAATTCCTGAGTATCAAAAAGAAAATGAAGCTTAGAGCAGAATGGTATTATTATAGCAATATTATATGAACCTAGGCAAAATTGCTCCAACATTTAGAAACTGTAAATTAGAATAGGCAGTTTTAATGTTCCATAAAACTTAAAAACAACAAATCTAACAAGTCTGGAAGGATTAGAGGCTTACCTTTGCCCAAAAGTTCAAAACTACTATGGAGGGAAAACAAAAACAGAAACAGTCATCTGTGATAGGGAAATAAAAAATACAAGCTGGTAAAAACATGAATGCATCATCAACATTCTGTCTGCATTTATTCATTCAACAAACATATAATGTAAAATAAAATAATTATAATAATAACCCATCTTTGGTGGGATTAAAAATAAGATGAAACTATAAACAAGACAATGGTATGATGAAAATGAAAATGAGGTTTTAAAGTATGCTGCTCATTATCTGGTATTAAGAAAACAGGTATCCCTAGGACTTAGTAAAAATAGTATGCTTGCTAAAAATCAAGGGTAATCACTAAAACTAAAAATAATAATCAAACAATAACTTCCAAAACAATAAAGGAAAATGGCTTGGGAAAGGTGGGGAGTTCCGTGGAGTGCAAAAAAAGTCAATAATGCCCTAAAGGATAAACAAAGAAAAATAACTAAAGAAAAAATATTGTAAATGAAACTAATAAAACCACAATTCATATACATGAGTTATCTTAATAAAGGTAAAAAATAAAACTTTCCTTTTAAGATAAAGTTTCTAAGGGTAGATTTTAATGATCTGTCCACATACTCTTTATAAGAGACACATCTAAAACCAAACAAATGCTAACTAACCTAAAGCATCTGGTATGATGAGTATCAGGCAAATTGGGCTTTAAGGCAAAAATGATTTAAGAAAGGAGGAGGTCATTCAATTATAATAAAAGACACAATGCTTTGAGAAGATATATTAATGCTAAATCTCTTTGAGTCTAAAAATTATAGCTTCAACACATGCAAGAAAAATAACTATTATAAAATTTTTAACATATATAATCAATAATACTGGGAGATGTTCACCACTCTCAGGAACTGATTGAATAAGCAGAAAAATATTTTTAAAATTTGTATATTTGAGTAACTAAATTATTGTTAAAGAGGATACCAGTGAGAATAATAAAATATCACATATCTTTTGACCAAGAAACACAATGTAGCACAGAGGTTTGCTCTGCCAAAAATATAAATAAATAAGTCTTAGATATAGTACCTTTTATAGGAGAGAGGACCCAATAAGGCCAGAATTTATTTATAAAATGTATGTATTTATACTTACCTGTTCAAATTTTAGTCACCATTAAAGTCCTTTCCATCTGATGCAATACACCTATAGAGACATTTTTCCCACTTTTCAAAATAGTTTTTGAACTCATCAATTTTGATGCCTTTTAGTGCTTCTGCTGTTTTTCATTTCACCTCTTCCATGCCAGCCAAACATTTGTCTTTCAGGACATTTTTCATCCAGGGAAATAAAAGAAGTCACTGAGGTGAGATCTGGTGAATAAGGATGGTGGATCTTGAGGGTCAAGCCATTTTTGGTCAAAAACTGCTGAACATTCAACACGATAGAAGCAGATATGCTTGTAAACCACCCAACATTACATGGGCAAAGGCATTGCAAGAGTCTTCAAAAAAATTTACTGAAGCGGAATGCAGCACAACAATCACCCTTGCCGCACTGATACAGGTGGGTTCCTAGAACACCCACCTAGTGGGAAAAGCCTGTACTACAAGGGGCCTGTCTTCCAGAAGACAATCCTGTGTTTTGGGCCCCCCTCATATAATCACCACTTAAGGTTTCCTTATAACTAGCAAACAGTTCATTGGATGATTATCAGATAACTTTATAGTCTTGATGAAACACTTTATTTACAAAGGCATTTCATTAATTATGATGTAAAATATTAAAAATAAGGGTAAAGCATCAAAGCTTTTGGGATTCAATTTAACTACTCAATTTGCTGTAAAATTTTGTTGTTAAAGCAAGGAACAGAATGATATGTGAAGTCTGTCCAGAAGCTATCCAGCCATGTAATATAAGAAATAAAGACATTTATTGAAGATACAAGAAACATTGTACATAGGACAACGGTGCCTCAGTCTCCTTCAAAGTAGGCACTTTGGGACGTCACAGTTCTCTCGTTATTTCTTCCACTGTTTAAAACACTGAAAAAATCCTTAGTTGGAATCGCCAGCAGCTGCCCCATCATATTTTTCTGAATCTCATCAGCAATCTGAAATCTCTTGCCTTTTAGTTTAGAGAAAAGCTAGAAGTCACAGAGCACCAAATCTGGGCTGTAGGGGTACTGAGTCACCTGGGGGATTTGATGTTTTGCCAAAAAGCTCTACATGAGACATGTACATAAGTGGGTGTGTTACCATGATGAAGCTGCCAATCACCAGTTGCCCATAGCTGAAGACTTCTGAATCACCCAAATAGTTTTTGGGAGGAATGTTCAAGCTTAACACAACATTTGATGCAGATCTGTTGTTCTACTCAGTAATTTTCATTCTCTCTCTTTTTTCTTTCATTTTGCCAAAGCTCATTTTTTGTTTAAGTATATTTTATTGATTATGTTACTACAGTTGTCCCAATTTTTTCCCTTTTGCTCCCATCTGTCCAATATCTCCCTTCCCTCCAGCAATTCCCACCCCCTTAAGTTCATGTCCATGGGTCATGCATGTAAGATTTTTTGCTTCTCTGTTTCCTATACTATTTTTAACAACCCCCTGTTTATGTGATGGCTACACAATACACATGCTCACTCATCAATGTCTGCTGCCCCCACCAACTAGTACAGTAAAGTTGCCACTATTCATACATGTACATTTCAATCTACTCTCATTGGCTGCTAGGTTACATTGACGTCATGAAAACCATTCTCGTTGTATTAACTATGGCTGGACATTTTCCAGACAGACCTCGTACATTTGTTTTTTAAGTAATTGTGTATGTACACACATATTATAAAAATACACACTTTTTAAAAGTATGTTGATGTACATGGTAGTAAATACACTGTTACTTACATGCACTTAAACATGTATTGATTACCTCTAGAAAAATATATAAGGAACTGGCAGAAATGATTATTTCTGTAAGTATACTAGTTGGATGGGAGACAGACTTAAGAGTGGATGTTCACAGCACAATTTCTGTCCATTTTGAACCACATGCATTTTTTATGTATTTGAATAAATAAAATGGACTTTCAAAATGGACTTATTAAGTTAAATGTTAATGACATTAAATAATTTGTATAGCTTTATATTTTTTCTGGGAAAAAAATGCCAGTATATATACAACAGAATTTCAATTGGTATAAAAATTATTCATAAAAAGAAATTTATGCAAATATATTAACAGTAGTATACTCTGGGGGATGAAACACTGGATTGTGTTATTCTTCTACTTTTTCTGAATATGCAGTTCACATTGAACATGTAACTTTTAAAAATCAACAATAAAAATGTATCATTATGAGCTTGAGTATTAATAATAAAGTTGGAAAAAACACGTAGAAAATAAATCCAAATAGAACTTTTAACCATTTCAATATTGGCAAACGACAATATAAAAAGGGTTTAAAGGTCTTGAAGTTTGGCTTGGCTTGACTAAATAGCAGTCATTAACAGGAACAGAGAAAGTGAAAGGAAAAGAAGATATTTGTGTTTAAAATGATGACAAGACACAAAGTAGAAATGTCCAGCAATTTTTGGTTTCGGTATTTTAAGAATGAATTTTAAAATAAAACTTCCAAGGAGGTTATTTAGCAGTTCTTTGGAGCAATTATGAACTAAACCTATTCTACTCTACAGGCTTAATCTAAGGCATCAATGATAAGTTATTGGGAAGGTATAGTCTGATTTATTATCTATGATCTTATTCAAATCATGAAGATGAAAAGCCAATTATTATTAGACTTATTTTACCAATGAAGAAAACTGGGGTTCATGAGGAAATAAAGGAGTTTGCTCTAGGGATTAAAATTTAGATCTTCTGATTCTCTGTTCAGAATTGTAGGTGAGATCCATATAAGGTCAGGCAAATCTACCCAACCAAAATAAGATATGTCATAAATGATTTACAGATTCATGTATACTTTAAATCAGAACTTTTATACATTATTTTTATTTTTTACTTATTTCAGTAATTTGATTGAACTTTTTACTCAGTTTCAAAATACAAATTTAATTCTTACATAATTTACTGTGTAGCTAATTTGATTATTCAGAAAAACTCTACAACTTTTAGAATTAAAATATGGAGCATTTGGAAGAGAAAAGTTATTAGTTTTACATTTTATTTCCTCATCTATTATAGCCATGAGCACAGCATCAACACTCTTAGAATAGAAATTTTAACTCTCATTTGAGTCTATTTTACAATAATAGCATAAGTGAATGAACATGAAGTAGTAAGTATATAATTTTGCCCTGTTAATATGATTATCGCTCCATTTTTTATATTAGTATTTAAGAATCTTGACTCCTGTTAATAATATACAGAATACAAGCATAAAATGGATTCCAGCACTATTATTTCTAGAAAAATTAAAGATGAAAAGTTCATTTGGTACATAGCAATGTAGCCTCACATCACTGTCAACGGACAGGGGATCTTGTTACCATTCCATCTCATATAAACTGATCAGTTTAAGTGACATTGGAAAAGGATCTAATGGTTTTTACCTCAGTATCGCCACATTGGTCTCTGAACACTTTCCTTAGTTATGTACAATGAAAAGACATCAAATATACAAAAGAAAGGCCATTTAGAGAATCCATTATCTACCATTTGACTGTCTATGACTTCTTTGAACCATGAGTAATATTCTTCTATCTCCTGCTGTGACCTGAATATTTTTGTTCCTCTCAAATTCATATGTTTAAATTCTAATGGCCAAAGGGATGGTATTAGGAGATGGGGTCTTTGGGATGTTATTAGGTTGAAGGATTGGTGTTAGTGCACTAACGAAAGAAATTCCAGACCCTAGCTGGTAGCACAGTGGATAAGGCACCAGCCTGAGAATCCAAAGGTTGTTGGTTCGATACCCCAGCCAGCGCACATAACCAGGTTGTAAGCCAGGTCCATAGGTGAAGACAGGAGAAAGGCAACCATACATTGATGTCTGTCTCCCTCTCTGCCTCTCTCTCTTCCCCTCTCTCTAAAAATAATAAAATGAAATCTTAAAAACATATTAAGCAAAAGAAAAGAAATTCCAGAGAGCTAGCTCACACTTTCCAACCATGTCAGGACAGGGCTAGAAGGTGAAGGTGCCATCTGTAAATAGAACGTAGGCCCTCATCCAATGCAGAATTTGCCTGATCCCTCATCTTAAAGTTGTGAGCTTCCAGAACTGTGAGAAATAAGATTCTGTTGTTTATAAGTTACCCAGTCTCTGAGTTGGTTATAGCAACCCAAATAGATTAAGACATGCCCTTATAGTCAAGTACAGTATTAATTTAGGCTTCTCAAATTAATGTTTGTTTCTGGGCATGACTATGCTTTCTGAATCCACAGATAGGTAAAAAAGAGTTTGTTGACATTGACAGCTAGATTTTGAAAGAGGTTTCCACTAGATCTTTGACTTGTGCCATCTGTGCCAAATTCTCACCCTAATTGTGTGTGGTCACAAACTGCGCTAAGGACAAAGAAACTATGACCACTTATACTTTCAAAATGAGGTAAGATGGCTTATTTGCTGGCAACTTGTCATCTGTTGGCATAACTACCTAACTCCAGCACAGTTATTTGTATTCGTGATTCAAGTTCCAAAATAATTGTAGCTACAGCAACTATAGATATTGAAGAAAAGGGATTGCTGCTTTTCAGTTTGACTCTTCATCTCTTCTTCTGTCAATTAAACAGCCTCCCTATCCTTTCACAAATTGGATGCTTATTTTATTCTAGCAATAACTATTGGGCAAGATAGTCAACATCCTGATAAATTATAGAGTATAGAAATTATTTTTATTGAAGTGTATTATTAATTAGGGCCTAATGAAATAGTTAGGTGGCCTTTTCAATTGACAGCTAGGAGTTAAAATTTGAGAGAGCTGTTTATTATATAGTAATAATGGCATCAAGATCCCAAAGTAGAGAATAAGGAAGATATGCCTTTATAAACATCACATGCCCTCATTCCTGGTCACTGTCATGCAGCCATGATGCACTAGCCACCAAACTATTTTTGATAGCCTTCTCTTAGCTTTGCATTTCCTATGTTGGGAAAATAATAGTGGGAAGTTCTTCATTTCTCTGATACAAGTCAGTCTACAATAGAGAGCCAATTAGAGCATAGCAGTGATCTATCCTTAAGTCATACTTTGTTTAACTGATAACTGTTTCTTCTATGCTCCAGTCCCCCAATTTTAAGTCTTAACATGGAAATTGAGCCACATTCTCTTAAACTGTTTTATGAGTATATTACGAGAAAGGAAATGCTGTGACTGTATGTAGTATCACATACTACACTATACCAAAGCTATATCTATGTGCATATAATGATATCCATTTCCACTTAAAGATGTGTATATCTGTGATTCTGTGTGTATATACACAATGGAAAATGCTATTTAGGTCTCTAAATGATTTCTCCCTACCCTTAATCTGTATTTAATCAGGAAACCATTCTGTAATGAGAAAACTGTTCATTTTAGTCTTTTATGTTTGCAATCCCAAGGTTGCTCCTCAGTGATTACATTTAGTAACTCCCTTTCGCTGTCTGAAAGCACAGGCAGTTTTTCCATAATAAAAACTGGATTAGCATGTATCAGGAAGAGACACCACCAGCTGTCACTTTGAAATCAGGCTACTCAACCCTATTTGAGATGACAATGTATAAACTTATAAATAATGGCCAGTTTTCCTATATTTATCTAGTAAGTGGTTAATATAGGCTAATTTTCTATAATAAAGCTAAAAGATGAGTCAAAGGCAAAGAAAGTTCCATTTGATATATGATACACATTATTAGCAGAGAAAAATTCATTATGGTGTATCAAGTTATTTAATTTACTCAGGGAGATGTTATAATTGTCATTAATATTTTGTACTTCTTTTTCCTTAGGTGTCACTATCTTCTTATTTAATAACATTGTGATATCCCATATGCTATGCAAATTAAAGAATACATATGTTTAAAGACAACCCAAAATGATTAAAATTTTAAGAACTGCCCTCTTCTGTTCTTAGAATTTCTGAAAATCGTCTTATTTCAAAGAATTCTCTGATACTAAAATTATTAGAAAATTTTTAATTCTCATTATAGCATATTCAGGCAGACCCCAGAAACTGATTAATACTGTTAAGCAGTTCTTGACTATAGACAAACTAAGGTAAAGTCTATCTGAGCAATATATATCTATGAGAGATTTAAGGAAGCTACTGACACTATCAGTGTGGCTATCAATGATCATAAAATTGTGAGAACATGATTCTCTGATTATCACCACTTAAAATAATGGTTTTAGAGACTATTAGATTTAGGACCTTTCAGTTAAATATGTTTGTTTTCAAATTTTTAAATAAATTATTTAATTTACAAATAACATATTCTCTTTTCAAGCATTGAAAAATATATATATAAAGAAAAAGCTAATAATCTTCTCTACCATCCTCCCTTGATTTCCACTCTCTCAGCTAATTTATGCTATCACACTTGTTTCTGTCTTTATATCCTTTTCTCAGAGTTAGAGAGATGGTCAGATCAACAGAGAGAAGCTAGGTAACTTCAAAAAGTTACAGACCTGATAAGTAAAAGGGGCCAGAATGTCAGCAGATGCCTACATCAAAAACATCATGTTAAAAGACTGTTTCTATTACATTTGGTGTTGAATGAATGAATGAATGAAGTCAGGTAAAAATTCAAGTTAATTCCCGTATTTAGTTTTGGATAAGTAAGTCCTGTCATTAACAGATATCGGCCACAACGGGAAACAGGAGGTTTGAAGTAGGAGTCATATAATGAGTTTATTTTGGTAAATTTAGTTACTTTTGAGCATATATTTGGGCTTCAGATGTTAGTAAGATTTTCAATTGCTTATTTCTAGCTGGTACAATAGTAAACAAAAGACATCTGGCTGGATATATAAAATAGAAAACATCAGCATACAGGTGTTGCTGCCAGCTATGGGCAAAAGAAAAACATCCAATAGTTTGTTGAGTCTCTGTTTCAAAGAACAGACAACTGTGGGAAACTGAAAATGAGTAGTCAGAAATCTAAAGTTGAATGAGAAAAAGTGAAGTCACAGAAGACAAGGGAATTGAGAGTTCCAAAAAGAAAAGAATAGACAAACATGTCCATCATTTCTGAAATTAAATTAAAGGAAAACTGAACATTGGATATAGCAGTTGGAAAATTATTCAATATTTTTGCCGAGACAGTTAGTGAAGAAGTAAGTAAATTGAGATGGCAACAGGGGACATTTTCATCAAGTTAGCTAGAACAGAGATGAGCTATCCAAAGATGTTGTTGGCTCAGTGTAGTTACATGATTTTGTTTTATTTAGAGTAGGAAAGGTTATTGTGCCTATTTTACAGTTTCCAGGAAGACAATCAGGATGGAGGTAAGGTGAATGGAAAGAATAAACTCTATCTTGCCATCATTGTGTCACTAGCATCTTCCACAGCATCCCCATACTGACTGGGAGCTTGGCCTTCGAAACTCTCCAGTTTCAAAGATTAATAATGCACAAATTATTCTTAGAAAGAGAATTTCACCCTTTAAAATTTTTATTTAATTATGGATAGTCTGAAAATTAAAAAAAAAAAAACAATACATGGCTTGGAACCTGAGGATTAGAAAATACTAACCTCACATGCCCTATTAATAAATATTCAGCCCTCAACTTACCTCTTGGAATAGAGTCTCTGATTCCTACAGCTCCTTTCAGTACTAAAAACCTCTTTCAGGTCCTTGGAGCATTGCTGGGCCATTTCTACTCAGAAACCCTGGCTTCTACCTCCTCTTTTCATCACCCTGAAATATGATATATGTAGGTGTTTACTGGATTAAAACACTGAGGTAGTTCAGGAGTCTGCCAGTATACAGCATTCCAATGTCCTCACATTTTTCCCTGTGCTCATCCAGTCTTGGGCCTTGGCAGACACTGGGCAGAGCTGGTGAGACTGCCATTCACTGCTTTCCCTAGCTACCTAGGGCAAAATGTTCCCAGAGACCCTTTGATCCTCCCAACTGCTAAGAAAATTGGTATTTTATATATATATATATATATATATATATATATATATATATATATATAATTATATTCAAAAATTGAGTTATGTAAAGTTATTATCATACAGAAATATGAGAACTTACCAGTTGAACACAAAATATCTAATTTGTTAATAATGCTATTATACTCTTAACTTTCAAATTTAGTTTTAACCTTTAAATCTCAAGTGCTTTATTAAAGGTTTTTGGACATAAGGTATTTTTAGGAGGGAGGGGGTTCAATGAATAGGATCATATATACCCAAGATACTGTGGGGTATTTTTAGTAAGAAAATAAGTGAAAGAACTGTCTAAACTTCCACTTCAGTGCTTATTTTGAATTTATGTTTAATTAAGTAGGCCCTTTTGGAGTCTCAAGCACTTTCACAGATGAATATCTATTTTAAGAGATCAATGAACAATTTTCCAGCATTATGCTTTTTGATTTTATATTCTTCTCATGTGTGTTATTTGGCCAGTTTCTTTTTGGTTGCTTTAATGTCTTTCTTTTTTTAAGATTACAGATATACCCTTAGTCATTTTTGCCACTATTTATAATACCCAAAAATAACATGAATAAAGATTTTTTTCTTTGCCATTGTTTCACTAAAATAAAATTAACCTTAAGTTTATGACTGTGGAAAACTTTAAATAGACTTGCTTATGAAAGAGAAGTAAAGGTTTTTCTAAAGCCTGTGTATAATTACTATGGCCCTGTACTTTGGCTTGTTGTTCTATTAACTTGTTTATTAAGAGTTGATTTAGACTAAGCATGAGTATGATATAGATAATATCCCATGTCTCTGTCTCATAACACTGATGTATGTAAATTAAATTCAAAATAATTGTTCTATCATTCTGTGGCCAAGCAATTAAAAATGTATGAAATATCTACCCTGGCTGGTAGCACAGTGGATAAGGCGCCGGCCTGCGAACCCAAAGGTCGCAGGTTCGATTCCCCAGCCAGGGTACATAACAAGGTTGCGAACCAGGTCTCCAGTCAGGTCTGTGGCTGGAGTCAGGTGAAAAGCAACCATACATTGATGTCTGTCTCGCTCTCTGCCTCTCTCTCTTCCCCTCTTTCTGGAAATAATAAATAAAATCTTTAAAAACAAACAAACAAAAAAAAATGTATGAAATATCATTAAAATTATCAAAGACCTAAAAAACTCTTTTGATTACACATTACCATTCTCTCCTATTCTTCCTTGTGAAGAGGAACCGGTTTTGTTCAGGACTAGGGCAGCAGTCACATGCTTTAGAGGAGCCTGCACATTTCACCAGACCCAGTGGACGAGTCTTGATTAGCAAGGGCCAGTCACAGTGAATCCGGTCTCCTTGACCGTGGTCGTTCAAGAATGAGCTCGCAATTAAATTCTGATGAACAAGTCTTAGAAGAGTGATAAATATCTTATAAAAAGGCATCAGAAAAATGTTTCTCATCTAGGCTTTGAATTATGTGTGTCTCCGTGTAAGAATATGATACTTTAAATTTTGTAGCCATTTTATGACTATAACAAAACTAATCAGAGGCCTAAGTCAACCTGATGGCGATGGCAGTGCTAAGCTATAAAAAATACCTTGATCCTGATCATATAACATATTACTGAATTAACTAATATTAAAATCTTCCTACCTCTTCATTCGTTTTTCAGTTTAAAAGAGTTTAGCAAAGTCATAGGATACAAAGTCAACATAAAAAACTAATTGTATTTCTATATACTAGCAACATATAGTTGGATTTTACATGCCATTAGATAAAATTTAGGATCAATTTAATAAGATATATAATATTTATGTGTTGAAACCTATAGCATTTTGCTGAAAGATAAAAGCGAAGACCCAAGCTGGTAATAGATTTCCATGTAGTCTCAATCAAAATCTAAGCCTCTTTGGTAGAAATCACAAACTGATTTAAAATGTGAAATGCAAAAACCTAGAATAACCAAAATAATTTGAAAAAGAAGAACAAAATTGGAGGATTTAGTCTACTTTATTTCAATACCTTTTAAAAAATGTAGCCCTAGCTAGTAGCACAGTGGATAAGGTGCCAGCCTGAGAACCCAAAGGTCACTGGTTCGATTCCCAGCCAGGGCACATAACCAGGTTGCAAGCCAGGTCTCCAGCCAGGTCCCCAGCTGGAGGCAGGTGAAAGGTAACCATATACTGATGTCTCTCTTCCTCTCTGCCTCTTTCCCTTTCCTTCTCACTAAAAATAATAAATAAAATCTTTAGAAAAAAAAAAGAAGTAAAAGCTTCTTAAAAAAAATTCAGTAAGACATTATGGCATTGACAGAAACAGGGTTATGGGTTGAGAAATAAAATTACATACATGTAGTTAACTAATTTTGACAAATATGCCAAGCTAATTCAAGTGGTTAAAATAGTCTTTTCAAAAATAGTTCTAGAACAGTTGGGTGTTTATATATTAAAAGAAGTAAAGACAACTTTACCTTACCATATACCATTAACATACATTAACATGAAGTAACCATAGATTTAAATGTAAAAGCTCAACTGTAAATATAGAAAAAGAAAACAAAGAAAGTCTTTGTGACTTTAGGACAGTCAAAGATTCTTAGATATTATTCCACAAGTTGGATTCATTTAAAAAATTGATATATTGGACTCCACCCAATTTTTTAAAAATTGATTCTCTTATAAAAAGGAAATCAAATCCAGAATATGTGAAGCTAAATTAAACCTCACCAGTAAAATTAAAATCTATCTTATTTTAAAAATGAACAAAAATGTGCAAAAGATTTTAATATTCTTTCAATAAATTGAAAATAAACACAGAAAAGTCAACACCATTATTTATTAGAAAAATATAAAGTCACAGTAAGATACTTCTATAAATCTACTTAAACAATTAAAATTAAAAACACTGATTATACACAGCATGGTTAAGAATATGAAGGAAGTGGAACCCTAATACAATATGGGAATGTCAAGTGGTAATAGCCATTTTAGGGAAAAATTTGACAATTTTTTATGAAGTTAAATATACATTTATTATATGACCCAACAACCTCATTATTGGATATTTGCCCAAGAGCAATGAAAACATAGGTTCTCAAAAAGGCATGAATTCAAATATTTATAATAGTTTTATTAATAATAGATAAACATTTAAGTGTTTATCAATTGGGGAGTAAATTATTTGTAAAATATCTATATAATAGAATACAACTTAACAATGAAAAGAATACCATTGATACACATATCAGTATAAGTGAATTTCAAAATATTATGGTAAAAGAAAATGATCAGAATAAAATTACTGTGTACTTTATAATTCTGTTCATGAGAAATTCTGAATAAAGGCAAAGATAGAAAACAGATCAATTGTTTCCGGAGGTTTTTTGGTGAGCTGGCAACAAAGAAATGTAGGGAATTAAGTGGTGGAAAATAGTTTATATTATAATTGTGATGTGTATTATCCAAAGATATACATTTCTAAACTCAGTTGAATTATATAGTAAATTCAATCAATTTTATTTTATGTAACTTACATTTCCATAAAACTGATTTTTTTAAGTACCTACATTTTACTTGTTCTTGTATCCCTTTCACCTGTCTTTGACATGCCCTATCAAGGATGAGGATACCTAATCTGTGATCCTCTATAACTCTGACGATTTTAGAGAATGACAACATTTTTTAAAATGTTTCTTTTATTCCCCTTTTTAAAATATTTTTAATAATTTTAACTTTCTGAAAAATAGTATCTTTTCCAGTAATTACATTTCCTTGGGATTAAAGCACTGATGTTGCAAGAAGTATTTTGTTTCTTATTGCAACAAATAAGATGTTATTGGAATTCTGGTCAAATAATTAAATAAAGGGGAATATATGTGAACAGTCTCTTTTCTCCTTGGGTCCCCTGCAATTATCTGACCTAGAGTGCACAAATAATTGTACTAACACTGGTCCTCATCCTGGACATGACCCTCAGTCTCTGACTAGCTTTGGAAGAGATGGCTAATTATTTTTGAAGCTGTGCCTCTGTCTCTCTGTCTTTCTTAAACAGCAAACCATACAGTTTGAATATATAAATTCCATTTTACTCCTTAGAATTAAGAAAGTTTGCAGCATTTAAAAGTGAATTAACTACAATCTTTTTCTAAAATTCAAATTAAAATGCTTGGAGATGTGGATATATTTAGTTAACTCTTTATTGCCACTTTTTTGGCAGCATTTTTATAATGTTACTACAGCCAAAAAAAAAAAAAAGTGAGCAATTTTCTGACAAGAACTCTATCCTTATGCCCCAACAAAAGAGACTTAAATAAACCTTAGCTCTTAATCTGAAGTCTGAGATGATTAAACCAAGAAAATCACATTGGCATTTTAACACTTTAATTCTTATTCCACTTTCATTGTATATCACAGCCAATTTTCATAAAATTTTGCTTCCATGCTTTTACTATTATCACTGTTACCATGGGAAGCTATGTGTTCGGCAACAACAGAAAGGTTTGAGAAACACAAAGGTGTATTTTGATTCTCTTCTAACTTCAGGCACTAAGTTAAATAATTCTTTAGTTTTCTTGACCATAAAAGGGTAAAAATAGGTATAACAGTCCATGTTTACATGGTAAGGACAGATCTCTTAAACAAGATAATGACAGATTATCCAACAATATTCCTACATTTTTGTATATGAGATTATTTGGCAGTTTTTATCAAGGTTCTACATTTCTTTTTTTTACTTCTGTGATGGACCAATGTATGGTCTTTGTTCTTTAGAAAAAAAGAGAAAGATCTTTCTTCTGATGGCTGGACATCTTTTCTGTGCCTAGCAACCTTGTTTTGAAAAACTCTACAAGTATATCCAACTGTTTTTAGAGAGTAAAGTCAGTGAACTTAAGGAAGGTGATGGATAAGTGGGAATATAAACATAGGAAACCACTGCATCTTCTCAGATGCATATATTTCTAATCATAAGTTCCATTGTGTTTTGAAATGAAACAAAATGTCAGAAATAAACAAAAACCTAGAAAAATACCTAGCAAAATATTAGTAGTTTTATTTTACTTGAAAACTGGTAACTTCAGGCTTTTTTTTTTCTGTGCTCATGAATAAAGAAATTCCATATTTTCTGGAACTGATTTAAGATCATTTGGTAATAAGCTACAAACACTTTTAGCTGATGGAAAACTGGTCTCACAGGGCAAACAATACTTCTTGGTTTAAAAGAGGGGGAGCTAAAGGCCAAAGGGTAAATTCCACTTGTAACATGCTGCATATTTTTGTGGGCAGAATCAATGCCAGAATGGTCAGCAGCCTTTACACCACCAGGCTAGCTTGTTGCAAATGGGATCAACTTCCTTCAATACGATAGAAAAGTCACTCTGAAAAACTAAATGTATTGATAACTTGTGGAAAATTGACCCATGCCTTATTTTTGTTAGATTTGTGATTTTTGCATTTGCCTCATGAAATTTTGCTTCATGAGGTTTTGTCTTTGTTTTTTATTCAAAGTGTAGGAAGAGAAGGAGGATGTGAGGAAGAAAAAGCCTGTGAAGGAGTTTGTTTATAACATTTGTTCTTATTGTTTAGAAGAATTTTTAAGCCATTATGGAAAAGGCCAAAAATAAGGAGAGGGAATTATTATGAAGACAGTATTTTTATGATTCTTTTTCAGAATAGCCATAAAGGAAAAATAAAGTAGCTATCAGGAGTGTCTCCCCAAATCCAGGTTTCATGTCTAATTAGATTCTGGCAGAAGTTACATTCTACAGCATTCTTCAAAACGTTTGGGAATTTTAAAAAAATTCTCTACGGGGGGCTGTATTAGCATGCATAGGCCCAACAGCAAAGATAATGAAGAAATCAATAAGGTGTCCCAAGTTGAATAGGAACATTTTTGTACTATACCTCCCTAGGGAAGTGTCTTTTACATAACTTGAAATAAAACATTAAGAGCAAAAGAAGACTACCAAATGTGATGAAACAGATACTGTTTTGATTCAAAACAATGTTGGCTTATTTTGCTCAATAGATATCGATCACATTTACCTGCTGAGGTAAAATATCATTGGCAGAGTAAACACAAGTATCTACTGTCAAAATATGAAATTTAAAATATATTGGATGGAAATAATTTACACTCTTTTTTATATATATGTGACTCAGACTGATAAAAGTTTCAATTGCAAAATAAAAAGGTCTAAGAAAACTTAGCCAAAGTTCAGTTTCTGGTTTGCATGCCAAGAGCTTGGAAGTTGCCACTCCATTCTAACAGCAAGTAGAGATCTGAACAGACTGAAACATCAACAACTATTCTTGGACCTGTAAGATAGGGCAACCTGCTACCCCCAAGACTGGAGAGACAAAGGGTGTGTCTGTAAACTGTGGAAGTAATCAGTGCCGGGCAGAAAAACCTGAACAGTTATTTCTGAATTGCTGGATGATTATTGTGGACAAGTCATAGGGTTAAAATCTCTAGGGAACTCCAATTATAGAGGGGCCCCCATAGTATTGTTATATTTACTTCCAGAAATAAGCTTGACCAGGTTCCCATAGTAAATACCAGAGAAAAATTTTCCTTCCAGCAAGGGGGTGGGGGTGAAGGAATCATTTTAAAATACACTGGACCTTCAGGGTAAACCAGTTAACCAAAACCTAACTTGCCAGGAAGATCCTGCTTAAAGAGGGAGAAAAAAAAAAATGAGAAACAATGTGAAGTTCACAGTCCAGGGGCACAGAAACAATAAAAGACTGAGACCTAATCTGCAGACTGAAGAACACTTCCCTATTCCTCTAAACAAAAAACAAAAAAAGCCTACAACTAACATAACACTGGATGGTAAGAAATTCAAAGCTTATGCTATTTCAACATTATATTGGAAGTTCTATCTAATGCAGTAAGAAGACAGGAAAAGGAATGTGTACAGATTGGGAAGGAAGGAATAAAACCATCTTAGTTCCCAGAGGACATGATCATCTATGTCAAAAATCTGAAAGCACTGGCAAAAAATACCCCTGAAACTAGTAAGTGATTATAGCAAGTTTGCAAAATACAAGACTAGTAAATAAAAGTCAATTGCTTACTTGTACTGTATACCAGCAATGAACACAGGGACTTTGAAATTAAAAATATGATCCATTTACATTAACACCCCCACCCAAAATGAAATACCTAGATATAAACCTAACGAAATAAGTATAAGATCTATATGAGGAAATCTACAAAACACTGATGAAATACATAAATAAGCAGGTAAATAAAGGGATAAAAATTTTATTATGTTCATGAATAGAAAGACTATATTATCAAGGTGTCAGTTGTTCCCAATTTTATCTGTGGATTCCTTGCAACTGCTGTCAAAATCTTAGCCTGTTATTTTGCAGATATCAAAAACTGATTCCAAAGTTTATATAAAGAAGAGGTGAAAACTCAGGATAGTGAATATAAAATTGAAAAACAAGGCTGGAGTACTGACACAATCCAACTTCAATGCTTACTATTAAGCTACAGTAATAATAACAGAGAAAAAAACATGATGAAAGCATAGACAAATATATCAAAGAAATAAAACAGAACCCAGACACAGATCCACATAAATAGAATCAACTGATCTTCAACCAATGAAGAAGGAAAAGCAATGGAGTAAATATGTTCTTTTCAACAGATGGTGCTAGAGCAACTGGACATCCACATGCAAATAGTATAAATAAAGATATTGAAACATAGACCTTAAACCCTTTACGAAAAGTAACTCAAACTACACAACAGATTTAAATGTAAATACATAAATATGAAACTCTCAGAAGATCATGTAAGCGAAAACCTGTAACATTGGGTATGGCTATAATTCTTTAGCTAAAACAAACAAACAAACAAAAAAGGCATGATTCATGAAAGAAATAATTGATAAAGTGAACTTCATTAAAATTAAAAATTAATCCCCTGGGAAAGAGAATGTCAGAAAATAAGAAGACAAGACATAGAGCAGGAGAAAATATTTACAAAAGTTGTATCTGATAATATACAAAAGATTTAAATATACAAAGCTCTCAATACACAACAAAAGAAAACAACCTGATTTTTAAAATTCACTGAAGACCTGAATAGATACATCACAAGGAAGACATAAATAATAGATAAAAAATAAGCACATGAAAAGATGCTAACATCTTCCCATTAGGGAATTGCAATTAAAAACAATGAGATACCACTAAATACCTATTACAATGACCAAAGACAGAACACTGACAACACCAAATGCTGACAAAGATGTAGAGCAGAAGGAATTCTCATTCATCACTGGTGGGATTGCAAAATGGTACAACTACTTTGTAAGATGGTTTGGTGGCTTCTTATAAAATTAAACATATTCTTGCCATGTAAGCCAGCAATTACACTCTTTGGTATTTATGCAAAGGAGTTGAGGAAACTTATATCCACAAAAAATAAAAAATAAAACAAAAACCAACAACAACAAAAACCCTTGCACTCTGATGTTTATAGTAAACTTTATAATTGCAAAAACTTGGAAGTGACTGAGATGTCTTTCAGTAGGTGAATGAATCAATAAACTGTGATATATCTAGAAATTGGAATATTATTCAGTGAAAAAAAGAATTGAGCTAACAAGCCATGAAAAGATATGGAAGAAGCTTAAATGCATATTACTAGATAAAAGAACCCAATCTGGAAGTGCTATATATTGCATGACTCTAACTATAGAACACTCTGGAAAAGGTAAAAATATGGAAATGATACAAAGATTAAAAGTTGCCAGGTGTTGAAGAACTGAGGGTGAAAGGAGAGGTGAATAGATGGAAGCACTGAAGATTTTTAGGTCAGTGAAAATATTCGGTTTGATGTCATAATTATTGAAAGATGTGCTTATACATTTGACTAAACCCATAGAATGAACACCAAGAGTGAACCTTAATATAAAGTATAAACTATGGGAGATTATAATATATCGATGTTTATTCTATTGTAACAAAGGTACCACATTTGTGGGGGATATTGATAATGTGCGAAACTACGCATGTGTTGGGACAGGGGGTATGTGGAAAATTGCTATATAGTTTCCCCAATTTTGCTGTGAACCTTTAAGTCTCTTAAAAATAAATTATTAATAAAAATACAAGATATTCTACCAATATTTTAGTGAGAACTTACAAATATGTACCTTCAAAAATATCCATCTAAAATATGACTTGGACAATGGATACTAGACTTATTAGAGTGATCACTTGATAACCTATACAAAAGCCTAATCACTTTGTTGTACACCTGAAACTAATATAATATTGTATTTAAACTGTAATTGAAACATATTCTTTAATGTCTTTCATTTTAAAATGGTAAATAAATAAAGTGTGACTTGGAAGTCATTAGTTGCCATCACAAATGTTGAGAACTCCTAGTGGAAAGTTTTATGAGTGAAGATATTTTGGTAAGCCCTTACCAGCATGGCTCAGTTGGTGGGAGCATTGTCCCATAACCAAAAGACCACTAGGTTGATTCCCTGTCAGGGCACATTTCCACATTGTGGGCTCAATCCCAGTTGGGAGCATGTAGAGCAGGCAGCCAATCACTGTTTCTCTCTTCATTGATTTTTCTCTTTTTCTCCCTTCCCCTCTCACTGGAATGAAAATAAAATAAACCTTTAAAAAAGATATTTAGGTTAGGTGCCATTTCTCTTACTATTTTTAGGTTCACAGGCAAATCAACTTGCAAATTTGGAGTTGAGCTTTCCTATCAGCAAAATGAGAGCGTCCTGATTTGCAAGGTCTCCTCAAGCTCCAAGTGACACTGTTATCATCCCATAGATGATATCAGGCAACATCTTTATGCCATCACTAATTTTTCAGACCTATTCTATGTCAACTCTTCTCATTCCCATTTAATCACAATCTAAGAAGATAATCTAATATTAAGGATTAGAGAAAAGATGGATTTTTACTTTGTTCTGGCTTTCATATAACATTAAAAACAGGAGGAGCCTTCAACCAAAGCATTTATCACATATATTGAAACATTTCAGGAAACTTAGCTGGTCCAGGGAGAGAAAGTAATATTTTGTGATTTGTTATATGGCTTCTTAAATCTGTCTATACTATTCCTCTCCCTGCCCAAGTTTCTGTATCTTACGTCTTAGCTTGGGTTGCTATAACAAAATACTGCAGATTGCATAGCTCAAATAACAAACAATTCAGGAGACTAAAAGTCCAAGACAAAGATTCTGGCCTTTTTTTGTTTCTGGTGAGAGCTCTTTTCCTGGGTTACATACAGCTGCATTGCATCTTTATGTAGTAGACAGAAATGGAAAGAGAAAGAGAGCAAGGTTTCCTGCATCTATTTCTTCTTACAAGAATATGAATCCTGGACTTCAAGATGGCTACAGAATAGGTAGAAGCTACACTCGCCTGCCTCCCAGCATCAAAGCAGATTTCCAGATAAATTATAAGGGAATCAACCCTGAATAGCCAACACAAGGCTAGCTAAATTGAAATATCATAACCAATGATTTACAGTAGAATCACATAGAGACTGCTAGAAAGGGCGGAGTTATGGGCAGTGTCTATAATGATCACAGTTTGCTGTATGCTCACTGCCTTGCACTGGAACCCCAGGGCCTATAACATTTGCTACCTCAGTACCCTTTTCTCCTCAGCCACCTCAAACTCCACAGTTTCTTCATCCCCTACATTCTTGGGGTTATTCTTCTTTATGGTAGTCTAGTGTACAAATACCTCTTCTTTGGTGTCATTCCTGTTCATGAAACCAAGTCTGTTTCTTATATTGTCTGTACATTGTGGTGTTTTTATTAGTTTTACTTAAAGGCATCTTTTTTTTTTTTTTTTTTTTGGTTATGACAAAAGTGGTTTTTATCCAAACCTAGTTTTCCTCAGTACATCTTTAAATATTTTTAAATTGAATCATATCTGGTCAAGTTGAAATTTTTTAAGAATGTCATTTTTAATTTGTAATAAGTTTGTAATTAGATTTTTTTCAAAAACAGTCAACAAACTGCAATAAAGATCTTAAACAATAAAAATAAGCAAATGAACAGAAAACAAAAGACATAGAGTAGCTGAATGAATAAGAAAACATGACACACATATATGCTGTCTACAAGAGATCCACCTTAGAACAAAAGATACACACAGACTGAAAGTGAAGGGATCAAAAAAAATTCCATGCAAATGGAAATAAATTTTAAAAGTTGGGAAGCAATACTTATATCAGACAAAATAGACCTTAAAACAAAGGCCAAAACAAGAGATAAAGGAAGTCACTACATAATACTAAAGGGGTTGACCCACCAAGAGAATATAACTCTTGCAAGCTTATATTCACCCAACATAAGAGCACCTAAATATAAAAATAAAATCTCAGTGGTCATTAAGAGAGAGATCAATAGCAATACAGTCATAGCAGGGTATCTCAACATGCCACTGAAATTAATGGACTGATATTTCAAACAAAAAAAATCAACAAGGTGCCCTGGCCAAGTTGCTCAGTTGGTTGAAGTGTTTCCCATACACCAGAGGGTTGCAGGTTTAATCTCTGGTCAGGACATATACCTTGTTGTGGGCTCAATCTTCATTGAGATTCATGTGGGAGGCAACTGATTCATGATTCACTCTCTTCTCTCTCACATCAATGTTTCTCTCTTCTCTCTCTTTCTCGCTCTCTCTCTCTCTCTCTCTCTCTCTCTCCCTTTCTTTATAAAACAAACATATCTTTGGGTGAGGATTTTAAAAAGCAATGTTTTTGTTTTTCTCTTGTTTCTCTCTTTCTCTTTCTCTCCCTTTCTTTATAAAATAAACATGTCCTTGGGTGAGGATTTAAAAAGTATATCTATCTTAAATATTATATCACAATAATACATTTTAAGACTAGAGTAGCAGGACTGGCTAATGGGTATAAAAGAAACAGAGGCATCAAGGATGACAGCAAGGATTGTCCTGAGCAAATAGAAGTACAGCATTTCTATTTATGGAGATGGTATAGGCTACAAGGGGAGGAGATTTAGAGGAACATAAGGAGCTTGTTAATGACATGACAAATATTAGAGACCTAATCAAGATATTGAATACTACTATTATGAATATTTGAGCCTGGATATTAAAGGAGACATTAGTCTGGGAGGTAGAAATTTGGGAGTCTTCAGCATATTAGACTAAAGTTACATAGATAACCAAGGTCAAATAATGAAAAGAAGAGAACAAAAACAACCCCAAGACTTTCCAGGAATTAAGGTCAAGGGTATGAGACAAAATAAACAAAGGGAAAAGATAAGGTCTTAGAGGAGAAAAAGCACACAAGTGATTATATAATGAAGACCAAATAAATGTATTGCAAAGAGAAGAGGGGACTCAAAAGAGTGCAAATGTTGCTGTTAGGTCCAAGGATGATCGTACAGTCTAGAGGCACCATTTGCATACACTATCTTGAGTCACCCAAATAACCTTTACCAACTACTGGTATCTTATTGGGTTCTATGACAATGAGGAATGAGAGATGACAATTGACTTTAGCAATATTAAGATTACTGTTGACCCTCATAAGAACAGTATCACTCTAGTTGGAAATAAAACCTTGATTGCTGTGTGTTCAAGAAATGCTAAGAAACGTGATAGGCTCCACCAAAAACTTACTCAACCTAATAAGCAAATTTAGCAAAATAGCAGGGTATAAAATCAATATCCAGAAATCAAAAGCATTTTTGTATACCAATAATGAAGCAACAGAAATAGAAGCGAAAAACAAATCCCATTTACCATAGCAACAAGAAAAATAAAGTACCTAGGAATCAACTTAACTAAGGAGGTAGAACACCTGTACTCAGAAAACTACAGAACAATGAAGAAAAAAATCAAGGAAGATACAAATAAATGAAAACATGTTATACCATGTTCATGGATGGGAAGAATTAACATCATTAAAATGTCCATACTACCCGAAGCAATCTACATATTCAATGCAATCCCAATTAAAATACCAACTACAGACTTCACAGAAATAGAAAAAACACTTCAAAAATTTATATGGAGCCAAAAATGCCCACAAATAGCCACAGCAATCTTGATAAAGAAGAATAAGGTAGGAGGAATCACAATACTGGACATCAAACTATACTACAAGGCTACTATCATCAAAACAGCATGGTACTGGCATAAGAATAGACATATAGATCAATGGAACAGAATCAAGAGCCCACGACTCTATGGTCAATTAATATTCGACAAAGGAGGAAGAAACATAAAATGGAGTACAAAAAGTCTCTTCAACAAATGGTGCTGGGAGAACTGAACAGCAACATACAAAAAGATAAAATTAGACCACCAATTTACACCATACACCAGAATAATCTCAAGATGGATAAAGGTCTTAAACATAAGCAGTGCCACCATAAAGATCTTGGAGAAAAATATAGGCAGTAAAATTTTAGATATCCTATGCAACAATATGTTTACTAATACTTCTGCAAGAGCAAAGGAAATACAAGAACAAATCAACAAATGGGACTATATCAAATTGAAAAGTTTCTCTTCAGCTAAAGAAAACACCAGCAAAATTCAAAGGGAACCAACTGTATGGGAAAACATATTTGCCAATGATAACTCAGATAAGGGTTTGATATCCAAAATATATAAAGACATTATGGGATTCAACACCAGGGAGACAGACAACCCAATTAAAAATGGGCAAAGGACCTGAACACACAGCTCACTGAGGAAGACATATAATGGGCCCAGAGGCATATGAAAGAATGCTCAACATCACTAGCCATGAGAGAGATGCAAATTAAAACCACAGTAAGATACCACCTCACACCTGTCAGAGTGGCAATCGTCAACAAATCAACAAACAAGTGTTGGCGAGGATGTGGCGAAAAGGGTACACTATTGGTGGAAATGAAGGCTGGTGCAGCCACTATGGAAAACAGTATGGGGTTTCCTTAAAAAACTGAAAATGGAACTGCCTTTTGACCCATTAATTCCACTGCTAGGATTATACTTGAAGAATACCGAAACACCAATTCATAAGAACTTATGTACACCTATGTTCATAGCAGCACTATTGACAATAACCAAGTGCTGGAAACAGCCTAAGTGCCCATCAGTAGATGATTGGATCAAAAAACTTTGGTACATTTTCACAATGGAATACTACACAGCAGAAAGAAAGAAGGAACTCCTAACCTTTGCAACAACATGGATGGAACTGGAGAGTATTATGTTTAGTGAAATAAGCTAGTCAGTGAAAGACAAATACCATATGATTTCACCCATTAGAGGACAATTGTGAACAAAACAAACAACAAGCAAAATAGAACCAGATACATGAATACAATGAATAGGCCTTCAGAGGGCAAGAGGGAGGGGGCAGGGGGAGGAGGAGGCAAAGAAGGGGAGCAGTTTAGTTAAGAAACTAATATGGAAGAACCATGGACAATAAGCAGGATTGACTTACTGGGGTGTGGGTGGATGGGGAAGGGGACAGAGGGGAATAAAAAGGGGGTGGATGTAATACAACAACAATAAAATTAAATTTAAAAAATTCCCTGCAATAAAACTAAAATAAAAAAATTTAAATAAATACAAATAAATAAAATTGAGTATAGTATTATATCATAAAAATGTTAAACTCTGCCCCATATCTCCCATTTTACCCTTTTCTATTTCTGATGCTCATTTTTAGCTTTCTTTTTTCTTACTTTCAAAGAACATCTCTAAAATTTAATTATGTGGTCTAGTTTATTTTTACTGTTTTATCAATCCTGTGTTAGAATCATTGCCAACTTTTTCAACTTGCTACTGGGATAAATTTAGAAACTTACTGAAGCTTGTGGTGCTTCAATTTCTTATTATAAAGTAAGCATAACAATTGCCTACCTCATGGAATTGTTTTGAAGTCTCATTGAATGTATATTCATTTAGAATGTATTCATTAGAACTATGCTGGGCCCTGGCTGGTGGCACAGTGGATAGGGCACCAGCTTGAGAGCCCAAAGGTTGCTGGTTCAATTCCTCAGCCAGGGAACATAACCAGGTTGCAAGCCAGGTCTCCAGCCAGGTCTGTGGCTGGACACAGGTGAAAGGTAACCACACATTGATATTTCTCTCCCATTCTATCCCTCTGGAAATAGTAAATAAAATCTTAAAAAAAAAAAAAAAAAAACTGCTGAGAACATGGTATGCCTTCAAGAATATTGTATTTTAGATCACTGCTTTTGTTTTTTATTACATAGAACATAACAATATTTTCTATTTTTCTTGCTTTCTAATAAATAAATTATAATGGTAAATTGTATTTGCTGAGGGCTCCTTGGCTTTAACTCCTAAGTGTTGGTATATACATGTACTCACTTTTCATTCATTTCAAAATTGTTGGGCATCTCAATTGTATTTTCACATTCATACAAAAGTTATATGGCATGTTGATTTAAAATGTGTTATTAGATAGGCCATAGAACATTTTTTGTGGTTTGTTTCTAATGTTACCTTCTAAATGATAAATATACTGTATAGCTTTCTTATTTTTGTGTAATAAGATTTTCCAGAAATTTTCTTAGAAATTGATCATGTTCACTCAACCATTTCTGTGACTGGTCCTTTGAAACTTGAATATACTTTATTTGGTACAAAAAAAATGTATATACATAAATATTATTTAAAGCCACTTCATTGTTACTTACCTTTTTATTGTTGACTAATTTTATCTTTATGAAAAAGATAGAAATAACCTACCAATTATAGATTGTCCACTTCTGCAGCATATCTTTATATTTTGAAGCTGTTATATTATTAGTTGAATAAAAGCACATAACTGTACATGTTCTTGGTAAAAGGTATTCACAAAAATGCCTATAGTGTAAACCCTGACAGTTGAGTTTTCTTATTTTGTAATGCAAATGTCTGACTTAAGCTTTGATAATAGAGGTGGTCAAAGATTCATCCACTCCAAAGATGATATCTCAAATAAACACTTTGTGAGGCACTCACCAGATCAGAGGTGTCAAACTCATCTTTATCAGGGGCCACATCAGCCTTGCAGCCCTTCAAAGGGCCAAATGTAATTTGAGGACTGTATAAATGTAACTACTCCGTAACAGTTAAGCAAGCTGGGTAGAAACAAGGTGCAGGGCTGAATGTGTCAGGCGAAATAAATCAAGGTGAAGGGCCAGATTCGGCTTGCACACTAGATAAAGAGCCAGGCCCATTCTTCTCACTGAGGCTCCTTTGTTTTAGAGATCTTGTTGATTCCAGTAACTGACCATTTGGACCACTTGCTTTTTTCCTCACTCACTTTAAATTCTTGCTCTTCTGGTTTAAATTCACCAAAAAAAAAAAAAAAAAAAAAAAAAAACCAGCCTGTGAAACCCTTGACCCCCATCTTCAACCCCAATAAAAGCAGAAGTCCTGAAAGTAAACCTCTATTTTTTCAAAAGTTCCTGATGGGTATTACAGAAGAGCATCTTTCAACCATAATAAGAACCTCGAGGTTGGTCTGACTATTAGACAATAGTTAGAAATGAGCAATGGGAGGAAGGAGGGAGTGGGCCACCACTTATTGACCTGAGGCAAATAGTTGAAATAGTTTTAGTTAACCACACTTGTTAACAAAATTTCCATTGCAGGGTTTACTACCTTCCCAACCCCTAAACCCACCTTCCTTTCCTCTATGGGGGTCAAGAATAATTATGGGAAAGGGCATGCGCAGAAGAGACTAAAGTTATATGACCAAAGTATCTGTCAATCAATATAGAATTACTCCCTCAATATATATGTATACTTTATTCTAAAGAATCTAATTTAGTCCTGGCTGGTAGCACAGTGGCTAAGCCACTGGCCTGTGAACCCAAAGGTCATTGGTTCAATTCCCAGGCAAGGCACATACCCAGGTCTCCAGCCAGGTCTCCAGCCAGGTCCGTAGCCGGAGGAAGGTGAAAGGCAACCATACATTGATATCTCTCTCCCTTTCTGCCTCTCTCCCTTCCCCTCTCTCTAAAATTAATAATTTTAAAATCTTATTAAAAATAATCTAATATATCCTACAGCAAATTGGAATAGAAAACATGTGTGCTCATTACTTTCCATTCAAGATGGTGGATAGGTAAACAGAGCTCACCTCCTCCCACAACCACATCAAAATTACAATTAAAATAGATAACAACCTTCACTCAGAGTTGTCAGAAATTGAGTTGCATGGAAGTCTAACAACTACAGAATTAAAGAAAGCACATTCATCCATACTGGTAGGAGGGGCAGAGATGTGGAACCAGCTGGTCCCACATCCACTTGTGGTGGATAAAAATTCAGGAGGGATATCTTGGGAGCAAAGAGTACCAGCCCCACACTATGTCCCTAGTCCAGTGTTTCAGTACCAGGAAGGTAAGTCTCTATAACTTCTGGATTCAAAAACCAGCAGGGATTAAGTCAGTGGAAAAAAAATGCTAGAGCCTGCCCCAAGCAGTTCCACTTAAGGAACCCACGCACAGACTTACTCAGATTCACTCCCTCTGCTCTCCAGCACCAGGGTAGCAGCCTGAATGGCACCAGGTAGCATATGGGAGAAACTGAACTGTCTGGCATTAAGGTAAAACCAAGTGGACACAAAGAGAGGCAGAGGCCATTGTACCCTTTCTGACACCTCCTTCCACAGAACCATAGAGCCAGCTGGCTAGTGCCATATATGAGACTCCATCAACCTGGCTAATACTATTTGTCCTGCTCTAGAGATCCCCTGAGACTCAGTCTCACTCAACTTATGGGCCCACCCAATCTGCTTTTCCATATGAATGACTGGTCTTGCTAAATCCTCTCAAATATGCAACAGTCAGACTCAGTGAGCCCCCAGTTCTGGTATCTGTTGTTAAATGGCTATAGGCCCAGCACTTGCGGCACCCAGCCTAGATTTGCAGCTTCGGTTCTCCTGGGAATTCCCAAGTCCAGAACAAGTAGCAGTCTTCTACAGATTGCTTTGTCGCTCAGGCAGGGTGGCCCTGAGCAGAATACAAGTGGGGCTGAACTTGACCTGCACCACCAGGGAAACTCCAGAGCCTCCACACCCAGTGGACAGCTATAGAGCAGGTAGGACCACCATTCTTCCCCCACACAGTTGATCCTCCACGGAGGGTGGAGGTTGGTGGTCAGTGGTCACAGCTTGCAGCTGACTGGCATGGATAAATCCTTCCCATTGACCTGACAATAGCGATCAAGTCTCAACTACAAGAAGAGAGTGTACTCAACCCACACAAAGAGTGCACCTCAAATACCCAACCTGGGTGATAAGGGAGGCTGTGCCACTGGACCCTTCAGGACAACTACTACATTAGGCCATGCTATCAAGAAAAAGAGCCACAGCAGCTCTACCTAATACATAGAAACAAACACAGGGAGGCTTCCAAAATAAGGAGACAATGAAATATGGCCCAAAAGAAAAAAATATATCAAAATTCTAGAAAAACAACTAAACAATATGGAGATAAGCAATCTATCAGATGCAGGGTTCAAAACACTCTTTATGAGGATGCTCATGGAGCTTAGTGAGTACCTCAGCAGCATAAAAAAGATCTATTCAGAAACACTAAGTAAAATTAAGAACTATTTACAGGAAAACAGTACAGTGGATGAAACCATGAATCAAGTCAATGGTTTTGAACATAAATAAGGAAGCAAAAAACAACCAATCAGAACAAGAGGAAGAAAAAAGAATTCCCCCCACACACATACACCCCAAGATGCAGATAGTGTTAGCAGCCTTCAGGGCAAGTTTAAGTGATTCGACATTCATATCATAGGGGTACCAGAAGGAGAAGAGAAATCTATTTGAAAAAATAATGAAAAAAACTTGCCTAATTTGGTGAAGGAAATAGAAATGAAAGTCCAAGAAGCATAGAGAGACCCAAACAAGATGGATCCAAAGAGGGCCAATCAAAGACACATCATAATTAAAATGCCAAAGGTTAAAGATAAAGAGAGAATCTTAAAAGCAGCATGAGAAAAACAGCGAGTTATCTACAGGGGAATTCCTATAAGACTGTCAGCTGATTTCTCAAAAGAAACTTTGCAGACTAGAAGGGATTGGTAAGAAATATTCAAAGTCAATAAAAGCAAAAACCTATAAACAAGATTGCTCAGCACAGCAAAGATCAAAGGGCAGAATAAGAACTTCCCAAACAAGAAGAAACTGAAGAAATTCACCATAACCAAACGAATATTACATGAAATGTTAACAGAACTTATATAAGAAAAAGATCAAAACTATGGACAATAAAATGGCAGTAAATACATATCTATCAATTGATTCTAAAAACCCAACTAAGCAAACAAAAAGAACAGTAACAGAATAATGCATTTTGATGGTTTCCCATTTGGGAGGGGGATGAGGGGTAATGGGTGAGAGGTGAGTGCATTAAGATGTACAAATAGTTACAGAATAGCCAAGGGGATATAAATTACAGAATAGGAAATAGAGTAACCAAAAACCTGAACATGACCCATGGACCTGGGCTGCCTTAGAGAGTGGTGGCTGCTGGATGGAGGGGAGCAAAGGGAGAAAAATTGGGACAGTTGTGATAGTATAATTAATAAAATATAATTTTAAAAACTTGTTCATAAAATTCATAGCAGCCTCTAAAAATATAATCATATCAGCCTATAAAAATGACTGAATATTCATTTATAATTAATGAAGCTTCTCCTAAGATTAAGTAATCAATTTGATCTGTTCCTAAGACTTTTATCACAACTAGTTTTGGGTTTTGTTTTTTTTTTCTGAACAAAAAGGGGTAAAACATTTTTTTCACTCCCATGGTCTTGTTTTGGACAATATTTTGTCCAAAAGAACCAGACTGCTCTGCTTTCTTCCTTAACAATTAAAAAACAGTTTGAAAAATGTGTTATTATAATCTGTGAAATCACTCAACAATGGATAGATGATGCCCTTCCATACAAATCCTCTTGAAATTTCTAATCAAAACTTCATCTCTGGAGCAGCTTGGGTGTGACAGAGCCCCACCATGAAAGGCCAATGTTTATTCATTAAGTGTCCTCTTTATCTAAAGGAAGACTGGCTTTGTCCTCATGCAGGGAAGAGTGTGTTCTTATATTTTCAGGGAGCATTTTGACAAGAGTTCCACATCACAGATCAAGGTCTTGGTAAAGAGATTGAGGTCTACAAAAAGAGGAAAACAGAATGGACATAAATGTACATAAAATGGATTGAATGTTAGCTAAAGGGCAGACAAGAGTATGGTCATAAATAAAAACTTTTCATGGTGGCTGAAGGTAACTGGAAAAATATTATTGGATTAATGTGAGGATTCCACTTACTAACTGTTAAGGTGAATTTGGCAGTCAAGTTGAAAGGAAAATATCTGGATAAGTATAATTATATTGGAAGAGTGGAGACTAATGCTGAAATTCAACTTCCTGAAGGAGAACACAACATTTGTGTGGTGTATTTTATACACAGATACAAGTGGACAGAGTTTCAGTTCAAAATGTTCATCTATATGTGTTTTCTTGTGTATGTGTGTGTATTTAACCTCCTCACAATTGTAAGGAGGAGCCAGGGACAAATTGAAAAGAAAAAGGAAAGTCGAAAGTGGGGAGTCCATGAAATGGAAATAGAGAAAAGAATCTTTTTCAAGGAACCCAGGAAATGAGACTCAGCATTGAATTATTGCTTGTGGGCCTCTTCCTCCTCCGACACATCCCCATCCTGGGCTGTTTGGTAAATACAGAATTCCCAGTTAACTTTGATCTCAGATAAACAAATGGTAAATACTTAGTATAACTTTGTCCCATGCAATATTTCTGGGACATAGTTAAACTAAAATTTATCATGTGTTCATTTGAAATTTAACTTTAATTCAGTATCCTCTTTTGTTGTTGTTATTGTAATTCTAACCTAGAGTGAAGCTGCTGTCCAATAGTCCTGGACATCTGAAAGCATCTCTGAGAAATAAATAGGGTTAGTAGGCATATTGCTCGGAAGGAAAGCCTTGGTGGTGATGAAAATGGAATCAAACAGGAACAATTATTATTACTAAATTAGATTTTGGTGTGTGTCCTTTGAATTTCATCCTCTTTAAAGAATCTTACTTCCTATTTTACTTTTCCTGCCCTCTTTATTATGAATAGGATATTTTGTATTATATAATTTTATGCCATAATTAACACCATGATTCATTGTTTAGTCTTGAAAATATTTTCATCTTACTTCCTTTCATAGAAAAACTATTTTAGATCATTTTAAACATATCAAGGAAATTTTAGTCAATGTGAACCTAAATTAGGTTTCCCAAAGCTTCAATCAATATAAGGTAATAAAAAATAGCCACAGGATATTGTCAGAACAGAGAAAATTTGTCCCTCTTACTCCAAAGAGGTAGCATTGTATTTCTAGGTAAGCCTATGACTTCTTTTGACCTCAATTTATTCTGAAAAATTTTAATAAATAAGCAGATTATAGTAAAAATATTTTAACTCTTAAGACTTTAAAATTACATGAAGGTAGCTCCATACACTGTGGAATTTTGCATAAATTCCCCATATGGGGCCATTGCATTGCTGGTTTTATAATTCAAGCTAAGGTCTAAAAGAACTCCAGCTGTGAAAGCATCATAAAAGGATACTAAACTGCCCCTCACCTGTTAATTTCCCATGCCTGGAGAAGCTGATGTTAACTTGTCATATGATACTCAATTTGTACAATAAATTATAAACCTAGGAAAAACACACTTTAAAATGACAAAAATAAAAAATATATAATAGTTGTATTTTAGACTGAAACTTTTATAAACTTTGATTATTTTGTGCAATCCTTCATACTCTCATTTATAATTACAGGACCTATGCTACCTGAAATGTCTGGCATTGTCCAATTTCAAAATTCACTTTCAGTGGTTGTATTTCCAACAACTTGCTGTTATGGAAAATTTCCTTATTATGAAAAACATAAAACACATATAGATATGAGATAAAGCCTGTTATGTGCATAACTGAGATCTTTAATCAGTAAGATTTATCTTCAGTGGTAGAAATTGGAAGAAAATTGAGAACCAGAATGGAAGTGAACACAAGACCTATTGGTCCTAATTGTGGGTTTGAATAGAGAGTGATTTTTGCTAACCTCGGTAACCAAGAATTTGAGGTTTAATGAACATTAAGTAACAAGGTATAATAGTCTTAGTCCATGTTAGCTGAAGCGCTGGAATTGAGGCACCTATAGAAAGTAAAAATCCTCAAAAGATCCCCAATAAGAATGTTCAATTTAAAATAAATAATTTTTGGCAAAGAAAGATGAAAAGAAAGTTTATTTATTATGACCCTGACATGTGGTGCAAATTCTCATTTAAGAATTACATTTATTTAAATATATATAGGAATATATACATATACTATATGTATACATACATATATTATACAGTCCTCCCTTGGTACCCATGAGGGAATGGATTAAGGTTCACCCCTAACCTCTAATCACCCATCCCCACCCTCCTGATACAAAAATTTAGGGATGCTTAAGTCCCTTAAGTCAGCCCTCCTATCTACGGGTTCCGTATCCATGGGTTCCATATGCATGGATGCAAAACCCAGAGACACAGAAAATTGATTGTATATACATTCCCTCAGAAAGCAAAGTTTGGGTATAATCAGGGAAATTCCCACACCCACACCTGCAGGGAGGGAGCTATCATCATGATTGTCAGAGGAATTTTATCATTGTTAGAGGTCCGCAACTATTAGGTGCTTTGTTCTTCTCCTTTGCAAATGAGAGTAATTAACTATGGTTATTTTATCCCTACTCTAATATTGTATATGGGTTTGGCAGAGGAGGGGGAAGGTAGATAATGTGTCTTTCTAGTTTATAGTCCATTGGACCCTGAAAAATCTCATCCAAACTTGATAAAAAGAACTGCTCATCACCTGAGGCCCTCGCTGGATTTAGGATGTGTCTTTTGGGAGGGGGGTGTGATCTACATTTGAAAGGAAAAATTTGATATGATAAGATGATAAACCCTGGCAGGAGTTATCTACAAATCCACAAAATTACCTTCTTTTACTTCTGGCCACACAACTTAATAGCATTTTCTAATTTTACATGCAATCAGCTAAGGCCTTATCACAGCCCCAGCCAGTGGAATTTGGTGAAAATAATATGTATCTTTAGCATCTAATACAAAGCCTTCAAAAATAGTAGGTGCCCAATTTTTTAAAAAAGTGAACACCTTCCTTTCTTCTGTAATATTTATTTTTTATTTTGCTGCTCGATAAATACTGAGTACTTTACTTTCATCCTTCGGCATCTTGAGACTTTCCCACTATAGGCCTGAACCAAGACTTCCTTCTCCAGTGACACCTATGAGCCACAATATTTCACACACCCTCACTGCTATCAGGGTGTAACTTCCCTTTCCCCCATCTCCCAAATTTTCCAAAGTGACATTAACTAAACTATTAAATCATTACAAGGGCATTCTCACCAGTTTCTTTTTGGCTCCAGTGCCCAAACCAAAAACATGCACTTGAGTGAAGCTCTTGCAGATCATGGGTTGGGTTAGTAGGAATCTGTCCTTTCTGACTTTTTAATTTTTTCATTAGGAGTCACCCTGTTGCCAGATGTTAATAGTAAACCATTGAAGGAAAGATATGTAAAATATACCACTGTAAATAGTTTCAGAGCATAATATTAGCAGGCCTTTGATATCTTAATAAAAACACGGTTGCAGTGGGAAGTGTCTGAAAATCCTCTTTGAAAAGCAAAAATGTTGCACAGTAGATTACAGGCCAAATTTAAATTTTCCATATCTAAGATATCTTCAGAACAACAATACTGTTTAATTTCCCATTTTGTGATCCCAATTTATCTGTGAGCAATCTAAAAAGAATTATAAAATGGTGAGTATACATGTTCTTTGCAAATAAACAAACATTTTTTAGACATGGCCAGTTGCTTAAATACACTATCGATCACTGTAATGAAGACCAAGTCTTTCACTAACACACAAAGCATAATCGCTTTGGCTTATAAATTTGGCTGTGACAGAGCCCTTCCCCCTCTCATTTTTTATGGTCTTTGAACACCGTCTCACTAAACTTCTATGTATATAGACTAATTAAGAGAATAATATTACATTTGATTTTCCTATTTTTATCAAAAGTGATTATCTTTAACAAATTCTTTAAATTGTTCTGCTTTTGTATCAATGATTAATGTATTGTGACTGGTTCTTCTTGCCTGTTAATTGTTTAATACAAGTAGATGCTAATATAAGCAATAAGGTTTTATTAATGCCCCAATCAAATATATTGAAGCATATATGTGTTAAATATATCAGTATTAAATAGGTGATATTTTTTAAAAGAACATTAGGTTTTGAACATTGATCCATGTTTATTAATGTCTCTTTCAAAGCTTTTCTGCAAGATGATGAAAAACGGATTATATTTTATCATATAAGATAGTGTATCTATCAACATATAGATTTATTCAAAAAATATAAGTGAAACTATAACCCTTAAAGATACTGACTTGAATATAAACAGATTTATAATTCAAGCCATATTTATTTCAAAATGTATTCTCATCTTATAAAACCTTTAAAATAAAGTAATGAAGTAAACAATAAAGTAAACTTATAATTCTCTGCTAGTTTTAAAAATAAGTTTCCTAGAATTAAATAAAACAAGGTCAGTTGAAACATAAAAAGAAAAAAGCTTCATAATTGTGATACTTTAATGCCATCAAAAGAATAATTTTTATTACCAAGAAATATCCCAGAATTAGGTTTAGTTCAATCGTTAGTTACAAAAACTCAAAGATTACATAACTTTTAAAAACTGTTAAATAAATTATCAGAGACAGACTAAAATGTTGAAGTCAGTGCAAATGTGATCAAATCAAACAGTGCTTAATTCTTTCTTCCCTCAAATTGCTAATGTTCATTACCTTGAAATCTTACCTTAATGTTTTGCCTGCTTAACCTTCAAATTAAGTTGCCATCACAAATGAATTAAACCTGGTTTTAGACAGTCTCTGAAAATTCAGTGATTAAATTCATTTTAACTTATTTTTCTTTATACATAATATTCTTTCTTTCAAAGTACATGAAGATAAATAGCAGGCTGGTCAAAACAATTTGCAACAATCATAAAATATGAATGGTTCATTACCATAATAAGCAACAAGTAAAGATCAATTGGAAACAGACAAACCATTGGTGGTGATTTTAAAACACTGGGTGTATATTCTTTGTTTAAAAGTCTCTGACATCCTCCCAGTGAGCTATTGGGTCTCTGTAGCTTTTCCTAGAATCTGAAAAGCTTTGTAACTGTTTCAACCAATAGAATATGGCTGAGTGATACTGTGAAACTTCCAAATATGTATGTATCATAAGAGACGATGCATGCTCACTAGGACAGTCACTGTTGGAACTCTGTCCCTTGTGTAACTGTCCACTTGTTCTGAGGACACACTACTATGAGAAAGCCAGGCTACATGGGAGAACTTCAATAGGTACTGGTTAGCTGTCCTTGTTCTCCCAAACCAGATGCCAGCCAGATGAGTGAATGAATGAGTTTGTGGGTGTGTATTAGTATTAGTTGTGTATATTAATACAGGTGTGTTTTCATTTCCTATGTTGCTGCAATAAATTATCACAAACTTGGTAGCTTGAAACAACTCAAATTTATCTTACAGCCTGGAAGTCAGAAGTCCAAAATGGGTTTCACTGAACCAGTGTCAACAAGATTGTGTTCCTTCTCAGATTGAGGCTAATTGATAATCTGTTCCTTTGCTTTTTCAATGTCCAGAATCTACCTGCCTTCCTGGCTTGTAACCCCATCTGTGTCCAAAGCCAACAATGTCTCATGCATCTTTCTCCCATCACATCACTGACAAACACCCTCCTACTTCTCTTTTTATTTACAAGGACCCTTGTGATTATATTGGGCCCAGCAGCATAATCCAGAGAGATCTCTCTACATCAAACGTCTTTACATAATTATATCTGCCAAGTCCCTTCTGCATATTAGGTGACATAGTCACAGGTCCCAGGAATTAGAAGAAGAGCAACTTCAGGACCCATTATTTTTCCTACCACAAGGTGACACAGCCAGAACAAGCTGTGTACAGACATCAGACAATAAAGAAAGAGGCAGAAAGGGGAAAGGAAAGGGGCAAAGGAGGGTCAGGAAGAAGTAGGAGGGGAGGGGTAGGAGAGGGATAAGAGAGGGAATGATTTTCCCTAAAAATTCATTCTGATGTCTAAAGTTAAGTAAGTTTACTTCATTACAATGTACAATTACATATGTATCTGATCAATGCTACTAGCTTGTAAGAAAGGTTTTGCATAAAGGTTAAAACCGTGTCAAGTTGTTTGGGTCTGAATCCAGAATTTTCCCCTTAGCAGCTGTATGACCACAAAGGAGCAGAGTAGTCTCTGTGAGTCTAAGAAAAAGAGGCCATAGAATTACCAACTTCATAGGTTATTGTGAAGTCTAAATGAGGCACCTAGTCATTAGAAAATATTTACCATAGTTCATCATAGTAAGCCCCAAATAAATATTTTTATTAATATTATTTGTATCAGTTTGCTGCTTAATCTTACTTTTCATTTAATGGAAATATAATTCTTTAATAATAATAATAATAATAAATGCTTAATAGTGACAAGTACATAATGTGCTTTAAAATTGATGTTTTTTTAGGATATTAAAAACAAATTGTAAATAATAAAACAAAATACCCCACTCATAATAACAACAAAATATTAACCTAGAATAAGTTTAGTAACAAAAATGAGAACCAACCTGGCATATTTCTCAGTAAGAACACAACATTGACTGATGACCAATTGTCTTAGTTTTTAAAGCAATTTTAATAAAAAACCACTAGATTTTTTAAATGCCAATAAATGTATTCTAAATTTCATCTGGATGAATATGCAGGCCAGTATAGCTACAAATTCTTAATATTGTCTCTGTTTTAAGTTATTTGCTGACCATTAGGAAGTACTAGTTTTTCTATGACTCAAATTTAGGAAATAACTATACTCATAGGTGATAGCATCACTATTCCCTTTTTTGTGAATGTACAAGTCTTAAGTGTATTGTTATAATACTGTTGGTATTCGCTGTAAGACTATAGTAAAGGTAAAGAAGATATAAAGATTCTAGCAGAGCGCTGAACACAATTTCTCTACCTGCCTCCTCTCTTAAGAGAGGCATTTCCCCATCTTTTCCCACTTGTTTAACAAGGAATGTAAGGAATATGGTAAGAAAAAAAAAAAAGTAGTTTTAGTTGTGGTGTCCTTGTATGACTGAACATTTCCAAGCTGAAGAAATGTATTCAAATTTCAGTCTTATTATTTTGGCATCAAAAGGCATTTGTGATTCTAAAACAAAAATGAAAAATGATAGGACCAGCTTTTTGCATTTTCTTCTACTAGACAGAGAGTTCACACTTGAGGGCACACATGAGGTTTTTTTTTTTTCCCCTTTCAATGATGCCATTTTAATTCTGAATAAACAAGAAGTGAGTGCTTTCTGATTAAAGAAAGACATGGCCTGAGAGCATTCAGGTTGTTCATCTTCTAACTGGAAATGGATTTCTTCTTTTCTGGGGCTCTAACTCAACTTGTGGTCTAGCTGAGAAAGAGACAGAGACACACACACACAGAGGCAGGGAGGAGGTAAGAGAAGGCTTTGATTAAGAAGAAGATAGAAAACTTGCCTATGGTGAAGAGTGACAAGAAGGAAGATGTCTTGGGTTTTAATTTAATTTATTAGTTTTAGAGAAAGGGGAAGGAAGAGGGGCAGAGAGGGACAGAAACATCAATGTATGGTTGCCTTTCACCTGCCTCCAGCCATGGACCTGGCTGGAGACCTGGCTTGCAACCTGGTTATGTGCCCTGGCTGGGGAATTGAACCAGCAGCCTTTGGGTTCTCAGGCAGGTGCCTTATCCACTGTGACACCGGTCTTGAGGTTTTAGATCTCAATAGACATGTTCTCTCTTCTACAATGTAGAAACCATAAAAGAAATGTCTAAAAATTTCTGGGGAGGTGTAGGAAAGGGGCATAGAAGAAGATTGCCCAAAGCAGTGGTGAACTGTCTAGGATGGGATTGGCTGAGAAGCTGAATGACTCCAAGTACATGAAATTATGGGCCAGAAAATTTAAACAGAAAGAAGGCAGAGATTAGGGCTCTCTCTTTCTCTTCCTCAAGAATGCTGGGATGATCATGCTGTGGCCACTGGTGTTTCCCAAAGGACAGCATTTTAAATGACAGAAGGAACCCTTGGTGCAACCTGGGATTGGTTTGACCTGGCAAAGGGTGGCAGGGTTGTTTTTCTTTGGGTGTTCTAGAGTGGACAGGCTCAAAGGCAGAAGTCTGCCATTCTTCTAAAATGGTGTAACTTTTGTATCTTATGTTGTTTTAGTTGGTAAATTACTCTTATTGAAATAAGGTCATTAAAAAACTAGCAAAGGGAATGATAGGGGAGCTCAGTTGAAGCTTTTGGCCTTAATTGATAAGCTTAAGTGATTAAAACTGGAACTCAAGAGTTAAAAAAGTTAGTCTTAGTGATAGGCTTAAGTGAGTAAATAAAGCATGTGGAAAGCTGTTATTCCAAAATTATGTATCTTTTGAATAAAGACTCCTTCCCTTTTTCACCAGAATTTTGCCTAGAGGGTAGCAGTGGGCAGCAGGACCCCACTTGCTATTTGGTAACAGAAATACCACTCATGTCTTGTCTTTCCCCACTCATATTTACCCACCCTGTGCACTGGTTAGATATTTACTCAAAGCACAACTAAAATCTCAGTCAGTAGAAATTCCAGTCTCTAGTTTAAGGTCCATCTGAAATATCACTTTTCCTGTGGCATTTCCTTGATATAGACATTGCCTATAATATTTATCTCCTTTTATACTTTATAAAAGATTGCGCATGTGTGTTTTAATGTCACTTGTCTTATCCCTACAGCTACTTATATGGAAAAGCACATAGAAGAGGAGAAATTAAAAATGTTTCACAAAACCGCATGAGAGAACAGACTCTAGGTCTCCCATGATTAGGGCATAGTTGGCATTCTTTGTGTAAACTTTCAACAAGAGAATTAACTTGATGTGCCTATCTTTCAGCATTCTTTTGATTCTGATTCATTGTTTTACATGTTACCCATCGAAACTGAACTTTCTTGATTTTTTTAAAAACTGTCTTATTCAGTAATATTTTCACCATTCTAGAAAGTGGTAATATGGTACAAAACCATCATAAATAGGAAAAGTGAAAGAAGGTAAAGGAGTCAAACTGTATTCCTGTAACAGTTTTGTAAACTTTAAATTGAATTTCACTTTTGCGTTATCAGGAGCATGTCCAAAATGAAACCTCAGCTGCTCATGATTCCTAAAGGCCACACAAAGGCCCAACTCTAATGATGAAAATTAAGCTCCACTCCTGTTTCTTAGCCTGCGGTCACCGATGACGTTTCCCATGATTGCAAATATCACAGTTGACCAACTCTCCAAAAACTGTTCTGCTAATACCAATGGTATAGCTAGCTTATTTATATGGATCAGAACTATGAATATTCTTTAAAGTTAATTTTCATCCCTGTAGGTGTAGCATCACTAAAACCTAGCACTCCAAGACAATTTTTTTTCATTCCTTTTATGGCACAGAATTACTCTCATCTGACCGTCAATCTTAAAGATGGCTTATCTGTACAAAGACCTTCAGACAAGAGTACATTTGGGGTCCATATGACTATGGTCACAAGGATGAACAACCTGCCTAATCTTATCCTCCATCTCCTGTTTTTCCTAAAATGAACGGAGCATGCTCATTGAAATTAAATGTTCAAATTAAATACTTTAAGTAAAAAAAAAAAAAAAAAAAAAAAGAGCTCTGATTGGAGGACAGGGAAACTTGAGTAAAAGGCAGAGATTACTTATAATCAAGTGTTTCTTGTCCAGGGTATCAAAAACAAAAACAAGCAATGCCAAACCCATTGTCTGTAAACTGCATAAAAACAATGCAATCTCCCTGCATGTTTGAAAAAAAACTTAGCCTTCTTAGTCACTTAAATGCTTAGAGGCAGACGCTTCATGGCCAAGTAGAGCTTTCAGTTAAAGGTATAAATTCTTTAGATTTTTGCAATACAGAAAAATCTGAAATAATCCAGAATGTAATAAAGCAACATCTCGAATTTTTGCCTACAGCCAGTTCATGTTTCTAATATGGTCTCTCTAGGTTTTTAAAAAACCCAACTATCTCCAGTCAAAAATTTGAATTTTTAGTTTACTAATATTTGTGTAATATAGAGTGATAAGACATTTGGTAAAAGATCCGGAGAATATCATCAGACCTAAGTCTTAAGAACATTTACTTAAAGCAATAGAATTGAAAAAATCTAAACTCCACTCCCAGCACAATTCTTGCTTAGAAATAAGAAATGCCTCTTTCCCTTTTTCTCTTTCCTATAAATCCATTCTTAAAGCCACTTTGCTTTGTTAACTTTCATAGCATGTATTCTCACTACAGCCTTCAACACCTGAAAAATTAGTGGAAGAATTTGACTGATTATAGAGGCTGTTTTCCTTGTTTCACAGCTTGTTTTAAAAGGGATACTCAGCAGAACTTGCATTTTTTTCCCTTCATTTTGTGCTGTCTGCATGAGTAATTACCTCCCTGATTTCTGAGATGCAATTGAGTAGCTTCCACATTAGAAAAATCCAAAGATTGATAGAGCCATTGCCCCTAAAGGATTAGTTTGCTGCTATAATTCCACAGAGTAGGTCATTCAAGTAGCGAAATGCTGCAAAGTTTAATTTCCCCTGTTTTTAAAAGCCAGATATTGTCACCAATTTCAGGGAAACTGGAAAAGTTCCCATGGGCCTTTTAAGCAGGTGATGATCTTTAAAATTCCCCAGAAGGCTTGCTTCTTTCCCTCCTGGGATATGTGATCCTAGAAAACAGCTTTGTGATAACCAGTGTACAGAGTTCACTTTCTTGAAAAATAAAGCTTGTGACAATGTATTTACTCATCTGTTACTTACAATTTCTACATATCCGTGCTGATCTCTTCATAGCAAGCTGAAATCCATTATGCTAACCTCTTCACAGTATTTCAACTAGGATAAAGCCTCATAACCTAGTTCAATAATGAAGAATAACTTCTTTCAAAACAAGTGTCATTTGGACGAGTTATCCTGTGGAATGGCTTAAACAACAGAAATGTATTCTCTCAATCTAGAGCTAGAAGTCTTAGATAAATAAGGTGCCAGCACAGTCATGTTCCTGGGATAACTTTTCTCTTGGCTTGCAAATGGCTGGCTTCTTGTTGTGGCCTCAGATATGGTGGAGAGAGAGAGAAGGACACACATACAGAGGGGTGATTTGTTATCTTTTTGTCTTGTATAAGAACACTGGTTCTTCCAAAATCAGGAATCTATTCTTATGAGCTCATTTGGAAAAGGCCCTTTTTCCAAAATACATGGTGATTAGGGCTTCACCATGTAATTTTGGAGTAAGGCGCATTTAGTACTAGAATAGACCAAAGAAAAATAAATACCCTCTGGTTTTTAACACTTTTAGATGTTTTGTAAGCTGTGTAACTCCACATTCACATTATATGTGAAATCTGGGCTTGAACTAACGCTTTGGCCTTTTTCCTTTTGTTGAGTGAATCAGTTGGGTGGTCCCATGTATCAGGCAGGTATCTAGCATGAATACATCAGAGATTGCAAAAGTCATTACAAGTAAAATTATTTGTAGCTAGCCAAAGAAAAGGATATCGTTTTGTTTATTCCCTAGTACTTTTCAAGTTAGCTTATTTATTATATTTACAAGCTGATTTAATTTGTTGCAGATGTTCAGGGGAAGTTTTGTAAGCAGTCACTGTTAGAACGTATTTTCATAAAACCCATTTTCCAAATGTCTGAATAATGACAAAAGACCTCCTAACAGAATATTAAGCCGGGAAATTCATCTAAACATCACAACTGTAATCATAAATGGTATAAGCTGAAGTGGCTGTCTGATTAATTTTGGCTCAAAATAATGTTGATGGAATGATTACTTTTGACTTAATTTTTCTCTCATACAAAAGTAAACAACAAAGCAAAAGTCCACTTAAATTAAACTCTTAACGAAACCAAAGGGCTTGGTTTTCAGGTAATCTTAGGAAGATGTGCTGTTTTCTTCTAGCAATAATTGAAAATAGACTTATGCTTTCTAGGTGGAATGACAGTGGGGATTTTTATTATAAAAATAATTGTGCAATCTGACAGTATTTTTAGAAGTTTTCTGTTATACTATTTCTTCTTGGCTTTTAAGTTAATTCTGCTCTCTAGTCACTTTAACTAAGAAACAAGATCTTTGTAAGTTAGCCACACATTTGAATAATTGAAATTCAACCTCCTGAGATAAACCACAGATGCTATACGTATTTAGCACAGGGTTTTCTAACCAGCTGTACTAATCTGCGCAATAACATTGCCCTGTAGCTAAACATCTGGACAGAGTGAGAAACCAGAATAATAAATAGTTGTAGAATTCTATTAGACAGATGCGTACAGGTGACATCACAAAATGTAAGAAAGAAAAGAAAAAGAAATATATATATATATATATATATATACATATTGCCAAGTACAGTATTACAACTTGAAAGACAGATTATGCACATTTCCCATTACAGCTCTCATAGAATTTGACTTAAAGCAACAAGATTTTCCATTTTCTAACTAGCTGTCACATTGCATAGTACAAATCTTAGAGTTTAAACAGATGTGATGATGTACAGTTATAAAAATTGCACCACATTTTGTAGAGGCAAAGGCGATGGTTCTCTTGACTATATCAGGAGTAAAGTTAAATTCCCTGAAGAGCATCACGTCAAAAAAATACTCCTCTACCCTAACCCTACCCACTGCATTAAGACAACACAGATTTCATCCCAAGAATTGTGAGAATGAGCAGCTCACTTTTGAGGACTATATTTGGGAGGCATATTTTTCTACATGCACAGAACTCACTATGAGAGTTGATGTTATTTGTTTTCACGTGTGCATAGATGGATGTTGAAAGAACTTCTACACTCATTGCTCTGGGTGTCAGGATTCCAGGTTAATCAAAAATCAATTAACATACATGTTCCCAGGGCAGATTTAGGAATTTGGATGATACCAGGAAGAATAAAGAGTGTCTCATGCCTATGGCAAATTCCCTTTATTATGAATAGGAATTTATATACTATGGTGATATAAACATATGTCTTCTAGACCAAAGTTAATCAGGATAATCTTCCCTAATTTCATATGAGAAATTAAAAACAACCAAGTAAATATAATTTTCAACTAATTTGGGCCTGAAATCAACAAAACGAAGGCTTATAAAATAGAAAAATAAAAACTTTAATTTGATTCTGCAGAAAGACCAGACATTTAGAAAATTGTTTTTCTTTCTCTCCATGCCAACTCATAACTTTAATTAAGAGCTCTAGGAAATCTGAGAAAAAATATTATAAAATATATTTTTTAGATTTATCATTCCATGTTAGTCATATACATTTATAGTGCTGAGTTCTTTTTTACCCTTTCAACATTTTTTCACATGTTGATAAAATGATCATTTAAAAAGAAAAAGTGATCATTTAAAGCTATCATAAACTTAGATATAAACATCCATGAAAGCAATATTATTCTTTAAAGCTATTAGGCAAGAATTTTTTTATCTTGGCTTTGAGATTTTATTTACTTTTATTCAGATGAAATTTATATAAATAAAATTTAGGAAAAATATGAAATTTTTATTACTCTTTCCATTATAAAATAAAGTAGATGAATGTGTGCTAATGAACTCACAATATCCCTGTAGCTGAAATCTTCACACCAGAAATTTACCATTTGATAGAGAGGGAAGAGAACCCTTAAAACTATTAGTTCACTGAGCATCATTTTTACAGTAATGAAACAGTGAACACATTTCTTAAAATTTGTTAAGAAGGTGTCAAATGAGGAAAAATGATCTTTTCATTTCTACCATTTTGTGTCTTTACTGAAAATGGGAAGACTTCTAAGGTTACTTAGTCAAAGGATAAGGATCATAATTATATAATAACTAATGAAGTAAAATTATATTAGGATCATAGTTGCAGGGAAATAGCTGAAAAAATAAGATAAAGTGTAAATAAGGGAGCTGACATTTATTTACTTAATTTATAAACCCATTTATGTGTGTTTGTACATAATTATATAGCTAAAATAACTATATAGTTAAGTAGATAGATAGATAGATAGATATGGATATCTAACTATATCCACAAATCTATGCATATATTTATTCCAGGAACTAAAATCTAATTTCTAGTTGAAATCAGCATAGAATATCTCCCTTAAGTAAAAGGAAATAAACCCTAGTTATACAAGCATATTAGTCAGTTAATATTTTATATTTATTTCCAAATGCTACATTGTAAGTGTCATACTCTCCAAACATAAATCTTGTTAAGACAACAACATGTAAGGGGAATAGTCTTGTCAAGTTACTCTGGATAACTTACCTGAGTAAATCTAGGAACTATCCAACCCACATAACAATATATAGGGGGTTTATTTTCAGTAACATATTTGTAATTTCTTAAATGATTAATTAGAAAATATTAATTCCAAATGATAAAATAAGGGCTATATATAGTATAAGTAAACCATTATATACACATACAAGGTTTGTCCCAAAAGTATCAAGCCAGTGTCAATATAATTAAAACTTTGTGCAGCTGATGCTTTCATGACAGACCTCATATATGTTAGTGTATACATTTATATACTATACTTACATAGCCTATATACATACATAATATATTTTACATGTAACATGCAAGTACATATATTGCTACACAATGGAATGGCTTAAACAATCAGAGCTAAAATTTCAATATGAAAGTGACAGTAAAGAGATTATCAAACACCCAGAAAGAACAATAGCTAAGTGTGAGTGTTCCCCACTCAGCTGCCTCTCTAACCATTATGCTGTTTATTGAGCACAGCAGGTTTATTTCCTTCTTGAGGCATGGGACTGGGCTATTCTTTCCCTGCAATGGTCTTCCACCATTGCCTTTAACATCTTCAGATTTTGTTCACCTTTCAACTCACCAATAAGAACTTCCCTGACCATCCTATTTAAAATTGTTCCTCTGAACCCCAAGTTCCTGTACTTCCAGTCCCCCTTACTTGTTCTAGGTTTTATTGTTGCTTTTTTGTTGCAGAGGGGAAAAATGAAACAATTGTAATACAACAACAATAAAGTTATAAAAAATTTTATTCAAAGGAAAGAAGAGACAGTTCTAAATACTACACTACACATCAGAAATCATCTCTGGAAATAAACAATATATGGTTTAGAAAATACTATTTTATGCTAAAATTATAATAAATGAATTGAAGGCATTAGAGCAGTAAGCAAAATGCTGGGAAGGTAATTAATTATTTAATGTTTCCAATTCAATGGTAATTGTAAGTATACATACTAAAGCACCAAAATTGTGTTTGTGACAATAATATTATGTAGAGAACAATGAATGAATGAAATTATTTTATTTATATATATATATATATATATATATATAAATATACAGATAAAATATAAACACCACAGCATAACTGGCCTTACAGTCTTGTCTTAATAACTGAAGTTGAATACCAGTCAGGTCAAATCCCATTGATGAGAAAACTCAGGATAAACGATAAACTGAACTTTTTTTTTTTAATTTTATTTTATTGTTGTTGTACTACATTTTTCCCATTTCTCCCCCATTACTATCCTCTTCCCCAACCTCCCCATTCCCCCTCCCACAGCCAATCCCACATGTTGTTCATGTCCATGGGTCATTTATACTAGTTCCTTCACTAAACTGTTCCCCTTCTTTGCCTCTTTCTCTCCATCCCCCTCCCCTCTGCACATGAAAGTCTGTTCCTTGTATTCATGTCTCTGGGTCTATTTTGCTTGTTTGTTTGTTTTGTTCATTAGTCTTCTGTAATGAGTGAGATCATATGGTATTTGTCTTTCACTGACTGGCTTATTTCACTAAGAATAATATTCTCCAGTTCCATCCATATTGTTGCAAAAGGTAGGAGTTTCTTCTTTATTTCTGCTATATAGTATTCCATTGTGTAAATGTACCAAAATTTTTTGATCCATTCACCCACTGATAAGCACCTAGGCTGTTTCCAGCACTTGGTTATTGTAAATAGTGCTGCTATGAACATAGGGGTACATAGGTTCTTATGAACTGGTGTTTCAGTATTCTTCAAGTATAATACTAACAGTGGAATTAATGAGTCATTTTTAGTTTTTTTGAGGAAATTCCATACTGTTTTACATAGTGGCTGCACCAGTCTGCACTCCCACCAACAATGTACCAGGGTTCCATTTTCTCCACATCCTCACCAGCACTTGTTGATTGATTTGTAGATGATTGCCATTCTGACAGGTTTGAGGTGGTATCTCATTGTGGTTTTAATTTGCATTTCTGATGGATAATGATGTTGAACATTCTTTCATATGCCTATAGGCCCTTTATATATCCTCCTTGGAGAAGTGTCTGTTCAGGTCCTATTTCCATTTTTTAATTGGGCTGTCTGTCTCCCTGTTTTTGAGTCCCATAAGTTCATTATATATTTTGGAGATCAAACTTTTGTCTGAGGTATTATTGGCAAATATGCTTCCCCATACAATTGGTTCCCTTTTAATCTTGTTGATGTTTTCTTTAGCTGAACAGAAACTTTTCAGTTTGATATAGTCCCATTTGTTTATTTGTTCCTTTATTCCCTTTCCCCTTGGAGAAGTATTGATGAAAATATTTCTGCATACAACACCTGAAATTTTACTTCTTATATTTTTCTCTAGGACTTGTATAGTGTCGTGGCTTATGCTTAAGTCCTTTCTCCATCTTGAGTTTATTCTGCTGTATGGTGGTCTAGTTTTATTTATTTATTTATTTTTTTCATGTTCCTATCCAGTTCTCCCAACACCACTTGTTGAAGAGACTGTTTTTACTCCATTTTATGTTCTTTCCCCCTTTGTCAAATATTAATTCACCATATAGTCTTGAGTTTATTTCTGGGCTCTGTTCCATTGATCTATATGTCTATTTTTATGACAGTACCAGACTGTTTTGATTATAGTAGACTTGTAGTATAGTTTGATGTCTGGTATTGTGATTCCTCCCACCTTGTTCTTTTTTCTTAAGATTGCTGAAGATATTCTTGGCTGTTTTTGGCTCCATATAAATTTTTGAAGTATTTTTTCTATCTCTGTGAAGTATGTTATTGGTATTTTAATTGGGATTGCATTAAATCTATAGATTGCTTTGGGTAGTAAGGACATTTTAATGATGTTAAGTCTTCCCATCCATGAACATGGTATATGCTTCCATTTATTTGTAGCTTCCTTAATTTCTTTCTTCAGTGTTCTGTAGTTTTCTGAGTATAGGTCTCTTACCTCCTAGGTTAAGTTTATTCCTAAGTACTTTATTTTTCTTGTTGTTATGGTAAATGGGATTTGTTTTTTAGCTTCTATCTGATGTTTCATTATTGGTATACAAAAATGCTTTTGATTTCTGAATATTGACTTTATATCCAGCTATTTTGCTAAATTTGCTTATTAGGTCATGTAAGTTTTTGGTGGAGTTGACCAGGTTTTGTATGTACACTATCATATCATCTGCAAATAATGACAGTTTGACTTCCTCCTTTCCAATTTGGATACCTTTGATTCCTTTTTCTTCTCTGATAGCTATGGTTAGAACTTCCGAAACAATGAAACAATGTTGAACAGAAGTGAAGAATGTAGACATCCTTGTCTTGTTCCTGATCTTAGAGGGAAAGCTTTTAGTTTTTGCCCATTGAGTATAATGTTGGCTTCAGGTTTCTCATATATGGCCTTTATGATGTTGAGATATGCTCCCTCTATTCCCATTTTGCTGAGTGTTTTTATCATAAATGATTGCTGCACTTTATTAAATGCGTTTTTAGCATCTATTGATATGATCATATGGTTTTTGTTTTTCTGTGTTGAAGCAGTGTATTACATTTATTGATTTGCTAATGTTGTACCATCCTTGCATCCCTGGGATGAAACCCACTTGATCATGGTGTATGATCTTTTTAATGTATTGCTGGATCCGGCTGGCCAATATTTTGTTGAGAATCTTAGCATCTATGTTCATCAGAGATATTCGCCTATAGTTTTCTTTCTTAGTTGGGTCTTGACCTGGTTAGAATAATATTGGTCTTACAGAAAGAGTTTGGAAGTCTTCCCTCTTCTTGGATTTTTTGGAATATGTTGAGAAGGATAGGAGTTAGTTCTTCCCTAAATGTTTGGAACATTCACCTCTGTAGAGCCCCAGTCTGGGGCTCTTTTGTGCTAGAAGTTTTTTGATTACTGCTTCAATTTTACTAGTTGTTATTGGTCTAGTCAGGCTTTCTGCTTCTTCTGGATTCAGTATTGGCAGATTATACATTTCTAGAAATTTGTCCATTTTACCCAGGTTGTCAAATTTCTTGTCAGATAGTTGTTTATAGTAATTTCTTACAATCCTTTGTATTTTTGTAGTAACAGTTCTAATTTCCCTTCTGTTGTTCCTGATTTTGTTTGTGTTCTCTCTCTCTCTCTCTCTCTCTCTCTCTCTCTCTCTCTCTCTCTCTCTCTCTCTCTCTCCTCCCTCTCTCTCTCTCTCTCTCTCTCTTTTTCTCTCTCTCTCTCTCTCTGTCTCTCTGTCAGTCTCTCTCCCTCCCTCCATCCCTCACTCCCTCTTTTTGATGAGTCTAGGTAAAGGCTTGTCAATTTTGTTTATTTTTTCAAAGAACCAGCTCCTGAATTTATTGACTCTTCGAATTGTTGCTTTAGTCTCTAAGTCATTTAATTATGCTCTGATTTTCATTATTTCCTTTCTTCTATTTGCTCTGGGCTTTGTTTGTTGTTGCTCCTCTAGTTCTTGTAGTTTTATGGTGAGATTGTTTGTATAAGCTTCTTCTAACCTTTTTAGGTAGTTCTGTATTGCTATAAACTTCCCTCTGAGGACTGTCTTCATTGTGCCCCATATGTTTTGGGCTGTATTGTCATTATCATTTGTTTCCAGAAACTTTTTGATTTCTACTCTGATTTTATTCTTAACCCATTCATTACTTAATAGCACTTAGTTATTCAGTCTCCATGAATTAGAATGTGCTTGGTTTTTTCCCTTGAGATGGGTTTCTAGTTTCAATCCATTGTGATCTGAGAAGATACTTGGTATGATTTCAGTTTTCCTGTATTTGTGGAGGCTTGTCTTGTGACCTACCATGAGGTCTATCTTATCTTATCTTAGAGAATGTTTCATGTGTATTTGAAAAGAATGTGCATTTTGCTTCTTGGGGTAAAAGGTTCTGTATATATTAGTTAGGTCCATTTCCTCTAGAGTATTGTTCAATGCCACAATATCCTTGGTGTTTTTTTGTTTGGAAGACCTGTCCATTGTTGATAATGGGCTATTAAAATCCCCTACCATTAGTATGTTGCTGTCTATATCCTTCTTAAAGTCTTCCAAGATTTTCCTTATATATTTGGGTGTGCCTATGTTGAATGCATAAATGTTTACAAGGGTTATATCTTCTTGTTGGATTGTTCCTTAAAATATTATAAAATAGCCTTGGCTGGTAGCACAGTGGTTAAGGCACCGGCCTGCGAACCCAAAGGTCACAGGTTCGATTCCCCAGCCAGGGCACGTAACCAGGTTGCGAACTAGGTCTCCAGTCAGGTCTGTGGCTGGAGGCAGGTGAAAGGCAACCATACATTGATGTCTCTCTCCCTCTCTGCCTCTCTCCCTTCCCCTATTTCTAAAAAATAATGAAATAAAATCTTTTTTAAAATAATAAAATATAAATAAATAAATAAATAAATATTATAAAATGTCCTTCTTTGTCTCTTTTTATGGACTTCATTGTAAAATCTATTTTGTCTGAAGTAAGTATTGCTACCCCAGTCTTTTTTTATGTTCATTTGCTTGATATATATATTTCCATCCCTTAACTTTCAATCTGTGTTGATCTTTTGTTCTGAGGTGGGTCTCTTGTAGACAGCAAATATGTGGGTCATGTTTTCTTATGTATCCAGCTACCCTCTCTCTGTCTTTTGATTGGTTGGTGCATTTAATCCATTTATATTTACGGTTATTATTGACAGATACTTCTTCATTGCCATTTTTCCCTCTTGTACCTGTGTTCCTTTCTGTCTCTCTCTGTTTCTTCATCTTTTTAAAGCTGACCCTTTAGCATCCCTTGCAATGGTGGTTTGGTGGATATGTATTCTTTTAGCCTTCTTTTGTCTGGGAAACTCCTTATTTCACCTTCCATTTTGAATAAGAGCCTTGCTTGGTAGAGTATTCTTGGTTGCAGGACTTTGTTTTTCATTACACAGAATATTTTTTGCCATTCCCTCCTGGCTTGTATTGTTTCTGCTGAGGAATCATTTGATAACCTTATCGGAGCCCCCTTATTTGTTATTTGCTATTTCTCTCTTGATGCTTTTAGAATTATCTCCCTGTCTTTGAAATTTGTCATTTTAATTATCATGTGTCTTGGAGTGGGTCTTTTTAAGTTCATCTTCATTGGGACCCTCTGTGCTTCCTGAACTTGAATAACATTTTCACTCATCAAGTTAGGGAAGTTTTCTATCATTACTTTTTCAAACAGGTTTTCCATCCCTTGTTTCTCTTCTCTTTCTCGTATCCCTATGATATGGATATTATTGCATTTCATATTGTCCTGCAGCTCTCTTAAAACCTCTTCTTTCTTTTTCAGTCTTTTTTCATTTTGTTGCACTGTCTTGGAATATTTCTCTACATTGTCCTTCAGCTCACTGAGCCAATCCTCTGCTTCTTTTAGCCTGCTGTTGATTCCTTCTACTGTATTCTCCAATTCAGAAATTGTATTCTCCATTTCTTCCTGGCTCTTATTGATAGTGTCTATGTCCTTTTGAATGCTGGTGTAGTTCTCAATAACTTCCTTGTAGCTTCCCTAGAGTTCTTTGTAGTTCCCCTCATGTTTTTTGTAGTTTTCGTTGAGCTGGCTGAGTTCATTGAGCTTCTCCATCATCATTATTTTGAATTTCATATATGATAGTTTGCTTGCCTCTATTTCATTTAGTCATCTTCCTGGGGATTCCTCCTTTGCTTTCAGTGATGAACTGTTTCTTTTTCTCCCCATTTTTAGGCTTCTCTTCTTGTTTGCTTTTGCTTTTAATATTGGGTTTTTTTGAGTTCCTATCTTTGTGAAGTGACCTTCTGTCATGTAGAAGTTGCACTATTTTTACTTGGTTGCACTATTTTTACTTTACCTGGATTCACCTCTGATTATTCCATAGTCAGGGCCTAGTCAGCCTGTTGGAGCCAACCAGAGATCCACTGTCTTTGTGCCCTTCAGTTTTTAATTCTATGTGATTTGTGTCTGTGCTTAGCTATCAAGTGTAGGTACTGCTGGGCAGAGCAAATTAGCTCTGTTGTAAACTAATCAATCTGTGATCAATGGTAACCTTAGGCACCACTGGGCAGAGCCAATTAATTCAGTTGTAATCCAATCAGATTGTAATCAGCTGCCAGACTCAGGCACTGCTTGGCTGGGCAGACTGATTCAGCTGTAACTCCATCAACCTGTGATCAACTCCCAGGCTCAGATGTAGCTTGGCTGGACAACAGGTTCAGTTGTAAATCAATGAATCTGATCAGCCACCAGGCTAAAATGTAGCTTGGCTGGACAACACGTTCAATTGTAAATCAATGAATCTGTGATCAGCTGCCAATCTCATGTACCACTGGGCAAGACAGACAGATTCAGGTGCAAACCATTGAGTCCATGATCAGCTGCCAGGCTCAGACACTGCAACATGGGACAGATTCAGTTGTAAATCAAAGAATTGTGATCAGGCATCAGGCTCAGGCACTGCTGGGCAGGGCAGATTGCTTCCAGTGGGCGGGGCTATGAGGACTTTCCTAAGGAAGCCACTGGGTGCAGTATAGTCCACCTGAGGTGTGGGTGATGAGTCAGCACCAGGATCCCCACATCCGCCTCCCCACTTCTCTCCTCCAAGCCACCCCACGCATCTCCAGTCCTCTCTGCCCTCCCTCCGCTGGAGCCCAGGGTAGGTGGGTGCCAATGTATTTTCACTGTGGTCATCCTAGTAGTTCTGTCTCCAGCACTCTCTCAGGCCAGTAAATTCCATGGCTTTCTGCCCTTCTCAGCTGGATGCTGCTCTGCTCTCCACCATGTTGCTGTAGCTGGGACACCCAGCTTGGGGAATAGATCCCACACTTCTCAGGTGGAGCCCCTAGCTCCATCTCTTTGGCTGCTGCCTCCTGTGGGGGCCCAGCCAACCCTCTCACGTGTCCATGATTCCTACCAGTCACGTGGTGATGAAGCATCCTCTTCTGTTCTGTCTGTAGTAATAAGGTTTTTTCTAGCTGATGATCTGTTGGTTATTCCAGATGATTTTTTTCCAATTAAGTTGTAATTCTAGATTGGTCCTGGGAGGTGATTGGTGTAGCTCTGCTTACTCCTCTATCATCTTTGTCCCTGCCCTGAACTGTTTTTTACTGTTACAATAAAACATCAGGGACATCAATATTAGTAGAGTTGATGTCTTTTATGCATTCTGACCTAGATGTCAGTGATAAGGAAAATCTGGGAACATCTTTATGGAGACAACTACCTCCAGAAGCCAATAAGACTTCAAGTATTAGGAGACTTCAAGTTACTGTAGCCCCACAGTATATCTGTAAATAGTTGACCCAGGAATTTGCATAATGTAAGAATGTTTACTGCTTAATTAGTAGCATGTTTGCTTTTTAACATAAATATAGTCACTCTACTGGATAGTAAAGGACTAAAAATACAAATAAATGGTAGCGTAAATGGGGAGATGGTGTCATTGATTGAATAATGACCTCTAAAAAAGATATGATCAAGTCCTAGCCTTGTACCTACGCATGTGACCTTATTTGTTAATAATGGTCTTTGAAGATGTGATTAAGTTAAGGATATCGAAATGAGGCCATCCTGAATGACTAGCATCCTTATAAGAGGAAGAAGATTTAAGAAACAGAGACACACAAAGAAGAAAGCAATGTGAAGACAGAGATTGGAATTATGCAGCTACAAACTAATGAATATCAAAGATTGCCCAGATGCCACCAAAACTAAAGGGAGAGGCATGGACTAGGCTCTCCCTCAGAAACCCCACAAAGAGCCATCCCTGTCTAACAATTTAATTTTGAACTTCTGGCCTCTAAATCACTGAGAAAATAAATAAATTTCTTGTTTTTGAAGCCACCAACTTTAGAGCAGCTCCAGGAGACCAACACAAAGATTACCATAAAATGCAGGGAATGGACAAAACAGAGATAGAGACAAAGTGCTGGACAAATGAAATGAACCAGTAGGCAATGAGCCATTACTCACTTTAGAAATATCATAAGAAGCATGAAAGGTAAATAAGGAACATTAACACCGTGTACACTTTTTATAAAATAAGACTTTTTCAGGTGCTATCAAATAATCTGCTCTTCAGTTTCCAGTTTCAAAACAAGTGTAGCAGAGAAGAAAAGTGTATGGACATGTAGAGCTAGACTGCTTGGTTTCATATCCTCCTCTTTTGCTTAGCTGGACCTTTATGCCTATGTGCTTGCTTCATCTGTAAAAGGGGGATCATGACAATGTATGTCATATAGGATTATTGAAAGGATTAGATGCATTTATATATAAAATGCTTAAAACATTATAAATTCTATATACATATTTACTTATATTAAGATATCATTACTACCAAAGTTTGAAAATTCTCTAATAACTCAATAATGTCTCAAGTATAATACACATACCTGATCTGGAAGTAATAAATCATATCATATTACAAAGAAAATATAATGAAGAGTTAGAGCCCCACAAAGGTAATGACAGAATGCAAAATTTAATCAGGTTCTTTTGAAAATGCTGACATGCTGTGATCTGCTTCACAAAACAAGCAGCAGCCAACTTAGCACTGAGAAGGGCTTTCAGAAGGAAACCGGAGCCATCTAACTGCCCATTGTCATTTCTCAAGTCCATAGGCTCCCTTCTGCAAAGAATGTCCTCTCTTTCTATACATCATCCCTTTGTGATTTTGAATTATATCCATTTTACACTATGCAGGCTCCTTATTCTTCTCTCTGCTGAACTCTGTTTGATCCATTATCTCTATATTCTTATCACTTTTCTTCCAGCTTGTTAAGCAGTTTATTATGCTCTAACTTTTTACTACTTGGAAATACCACAGAGTGGTATCCACTACTAAACAAGTTTGAATAAGGGAAAGAAGGTTGGGAAAGAATGCAAAGAAGGAGGAAAAGACAAAAAATAAATTACTTTCATCTTTAATTTTGTGCCTATAGGAAACTCTAGAACAGAAATCCTTTTTTTAAGTAATTATTTTCCAATTACGGTTGACCTGCAATATTATATTAGCTTTATGTGTACAACATAGTGCTTAGACATTTATGTACCTTACAAAGTGATCCCTCCGATAAGTCTAGTACCCATCTGACACCATACATAGTTATTACAATATAACTGACTATATTCTCTGTTCTGTAGTTTATATCCCCAAGACTATTTTTATCACTGACAATTTGTACTACTTAATCCCTTTTGTATTTTTCATCCATTCCCAACAAACTCCCTCCCATCTGGTAACCATGTGGAACAGAAATTCTTTTACCTATGAAAAGATTATGTTCCAAAAGTCTGCTTATAATGTCATTTATTTATGAGTCCTTTGTGACACTTTCTTCACTTGTTGAAAGAGGGCTGAGTCTGAAGATGTGTTCCATTGGGTTCAAATTTAAGAAAGTACATAAGTTTAAACTTAGAAGAGGAGTTTCTGTCTGAGGTCAGGGGGAGGTGCCATGTCTGGGACGCACTGTGACAGTGAGACTGCACCATAGGTCTGCTGGCCCTGTGTCTGGAAGAATGATAACTGCCCCTCTTCCTTTTAAACCAACTAGACATTTTGAGTGCTTTTTGCCCACACCTTCCAAGGTTCCAAATTCTTCCAAAAATGGAGCTTCCTTTCTTAACCCCATGAGTTGTGTCCCTATGATCAAAATTATGTTCATATCTGGGCTGGTGTGGCTCAGTGGATAAGGCACTGGCCTGGGAACCCAAAGGTTGCTGGTTCGATCCCCAGCCAAGGCATATAACCAGGTTGCAAGCCAGATTTCCAGCCAGATCCATAGCTGGAGGTAGGTGGAAGGCAGCCATACATTGATGTTTGTCTCCCTTTCTTCCTCCCTCCTTGACCTTCTCTCTAAAAATAATAAATAAAAGCTTTTTAAAAAATTATGCTCAATGTCAAGGGACAAAAAGCAATGGACTTCCAGCAAGAGTAATATGCATCTTCCTCCTTGAAAATTTTCTTGTCATATTGCAGCTACCTAGTCAGTTTAATGTGTTTATGCCCTTAAGGATTTTGAGTTGTGCAGATGGAGTGAAAGACATGAAGAGATAAAGCAAGTGCTCAAGAGTGGGAGATTAGAGAGCAGGATTTTGCAATCAAGGACATAGGTAAAAGGTCATGTTTGTTATCCCTGGAATAGCAATGACTGTATGGCTATATGCAGAACAACAAAGTCAGATTCTAGACATTAGAGTTCCAGGCTCAAGGGGTCTCTATGCCCCAAGGGTGACAAAATTCAAAGAACCTCCAGGCTGAAAGGACATTTCTCAAGTTACCAGTGTGAAGCACTGACTATGGCTCTAAAAACCCTCCTTTACATCTTGGTTCTAGAGGTGACCTTCATTTAACCTTGTAGGGAAAGTCTTAAGTCAGATTTGGGTGGGTGGATTTTTTAAGAAAATTAAGGACAGTGTTATGTCCTACATACTGAGTTAGCAAGCTAAAACCTGTTAAGCATTAAAGCAACAATTACTGTAGAAATTCTGAGGAAAAACAGTGACCTATGATCTTGGAGATGCAAGCAGAGGTTTCAATAGAAGAAAAGTAAACTGTAGAAATAGAATTACAAACAATGTCCTTGAATAAAATAGAGTAACAAGAATACCAGAAACTGGAAGAAAAAGGACTCTGAGAAAGGTTTCAGGGAGAACATTGTGTTGGAAGTAAATATGTATACTTCAAATGTATACACAAATCAAACTACTTTAGTATTTACAAGTGTAAAAGGTGGAAACGCTATTAAAATTACATTACTATTTTCAACGAAGCTGACATTGTCATTGTAATCACATAGAGGAAGTAATATTCCACATCCTATATGATCAGATGTATATTAGGTCAGAATTATTGGAATCAAAAAGAGACAAATATGGTTTGGTTCTTTGAGACCTTGAATAAAATCTATGAATCAAAAATTTTAAAATAATACATTTATCCAAATGGCAGCATATGTGGTAGATGTTATAAATAAATATTATATGCATTCAAAGAAAGAGAGGAAACATGGCAGGGAAATCTTCCCAGAAGATAGGAAATACAGTGAAGAAGAAATTAGGGCCAAGAGAGATTCTTCTAAATGTGTATTTTCCATCAGAATTACTTTAATAATGGATAAGTAGTGTCACTATTCAAAATTAAAGTAAAAAATACAAATATTAAAACAATCATTGATGGTATCTTTAATACATCAACTTTTGAGAAATAAAGACAACTATGTTATATGTATGTTTTATGTATCAAATGTACGTACATTAATTAGCATGGTAAACATAAAGTTTAATTAATGTCCATGGGGAGACAAAATGGTCATGTCTCAGCGTTCTAAATTTTGCCCCCATTTCACTCCAGACACATCTTGAGATTCATTAAAACATATAGTATGACTCATCATAATAAAATATCTAAATGTATGCAGATAAAAATAACATCCCTGGCCCTGGCTGATGGCACAGTGGATAGGTGTCCACCTGTGAACCCGAAGGTTGCTGGTTCAATTCCTAGCCAGAGCACATAGCCATGTTGCAAGCCAGGTCTCTGGCCAGGTCTATAGCTGGAGGCAGGTGAAAGGCAACCATACATTGATGTTTTTCTCCCTCTCTGACTCTCTCCCTTCCCCTCTCTCTAAAAATAATAAATAAAATCTTTCAAAAAAAATAATAATAATAACGTCCCTAACACTAAAGATTCCCCCAAACTCTTAATCATCAGCTGTGAGAAAAGAGCAAATGAACAGATTTTATACATCATGAGCCTCCTAGGTAAACTTTGAGGGTTTGGTGAAATGATAAAATCCACTCCCCAGTGGGTAGTCTAGTTGACTACAATAAGTAGATATGGAGCCATAATCATTGTTCAGCACATCTTATAAAAACGTCCAAAATCATTGAAAATTCATTTTTTTCTCACTTAAGTGGCACACAAGGAGATGAAAACCTATGAAAGTCATTGAACATAGTTCTTATTAACCAACATTAACTGCTTTCCCTGGGAATTGAGCCCTGGTTCTCAAAAGCAAATAATAAAAAGTAAATTTCACCACATAGGGATTTTTTTTTTTTTCCATTGGGTTTACAAGTGTAGAAGGAGATTAAACAAAATGGCCTTAAAGGCCACAAATGTCCTACAGAGAGGGCTTGCTTCCTAGAATTCAAATCTATTACAAGAACTACCTGTTTTTCAGAGACAGCTTTCTTTTTATCTCTACAAACTGGCAGTTTCACTTATGTTTCCATTACACACCAACCTTTATTGAAACTCCAATTAGTTTTATTGCTTATCTAAGTGAATAAAAATCTGCTTCTTTGAAGGAAAATCAGATAAAGCATTTATGTTATTTTGATAATTCGTGTGATTGTTTTAGTATTTATGTGTAATGTATTAAAAAATTTAGATAAGATTGTTAGGTATAATCTGTTGGATTCCTTGTGATGTCAGTTTACTGATAAAATATCTGTTTAGTATGTAATATAACAACAATATGAGATTGTTTGCATTACGCTTCAAAAAAGACCACCTGAATAATGTCTTATATTCTTGTTCCATTAGTAGGAATTTAATTATTGTAAGGAAATTCTTTATTTAAGCCATCCAAACATTATAAAATGGTAAGATGAACTAGCCCATATAATTCTCAACTTAGTTGTGATGAGCATACTCAGGGAGCAAGCCCTTCTGGACTAAACTTCAGCAATTTAATTAAAGTGTAGAAATGGAATTAATAAATGCATGTGTTGCTCTACAATTCCTTTTCATGTTTTCTTCCTACTTCCTGGTTGCCTTTTGGTTCTATTTACTATCTAATCATCAATTCTTACCTTTAACATAAATAAATAATATTTTAGACTCAAGCAATTAGAAAATCATAAAAGATAGATTACTTCTACTGAACACCTTTGAGTCCCATGATTTAATCTCATCCTTCCTAGAAAGTTCCATAAATTCTAAATCTAGCTAAAGGAAGACAGTTTTCTGTTCAGAGACTCATCAAACATCTGTGTTAGTCTGAAAACAAATTGCTTTATTATGCTCATAAACATCCTAATAAAGAACTCTGTTATTTTTTAAAGTGTTTTATTTATTAATTTTAAAGAGAGAGGAGAAGGGAGAGAGGCAGAGAGGGAGAGAGACATCAATGTATGGTTGCCTTTCATCTGCCTCCAGCTACGGACCTGGCTGGAGATCTGGGTTGCAACCTGGTTGTCTGCCCTGATTGAGAATTGAACCAGGGACCTTTGGGTTTGCAGGCCAGTGCCTTATCCACTGTGCCACCAGCCAGGGCTTAGAACTCTGTTATTATATCAGGGATTTCAAATTCAGATGTCTAATCAAGTCATGAAGTTAGTCAAAGAGTTAAGTTGTCCAGGGATAGACTGTTTTAGAATGCACACATATGACTTACCCAACTGAAAAAAGCAACCAACACTCAGGAACAACTCATTGTTCCCAAAAAGAGCATAGAGCTCAGACTAGCAAAATATTTTAATATTTCAAGAGAAATCAAAATTCTAGGTTTTTATGGGGAAAAAAATCCATGATTTTAAAATTCTGGCACCAATTTAAAGATTTTTTAAATACACTGCAAGTCAAATAAATGTATCTGTGTCTGAATTAGCCCAGTTTGGACCTCTGAGTTAAATAACAAAGCACATCAATTGGAAAAAAATTTATATTTGATTCTTGAATGCCACTGTAGACAACTACTATTCCTATTTTTTTTCTTTAGAAAGTTATCTAAATTCTATTTCTCTCTTATGCTTTTTTATTATGTGTATCTTTCATATTTAATTCAAAATGAACCATAAGCCCTGGCTGGTGGCACAGTGGATAAGGCGCTGGCCTGCAGACCCAAAGGTCGCTGGTTTGATTCCCCAGCCAGGGCACATGACCAGGTTGCCAGCCAGGTCTCCAGCCAGGTCTCCAGCCAGGTCCATAGCTGGAGGCAAGTGAAAGGCAGCCATACATTGATGTTGCTTTCCTTCTCTGCTTCTATCCTTTCCCCTCTCTCTAAAAATAATAAATAAAATCTTTTTTTAAAAGAATCCTAAGTAAATTAAGATCAACAAAAAAGATAATAGTAGCTAATGCTCACATGCACAAATACAAGTGGTTAAATGGCTTTTTTATAATTATCTTATATAACCTAATTTAAATTTTTCCACCCTGACCCTCAAATAAATTTTCAAAGAAAGTAAAGACTCCCACTGGCTTTTGTTAACTGAACAGAACTAAAAACTATTGAGTTCTATAACAAAGGCAATTTAAAACTCCCAGTATATAATAGTGAAACTGGGAAACAAACAAGTAAATAAAAACATCAAGGTATCAGTTGAAAAACTTTTGAATTCTTATCACTGCTATTATTCAGAACCTGCATAGAGACATTCACAAACCAACCAATTTAATATACAAGACAACCAGCTATCAATTCAGCTTCCTGAGCAGCCCTTTTTACTGTCTGAAAAGACTATATAAATGGTGGAGAAAAAGAGCTCAGAAGTTTGACTACAAAGCTCAGGGTATTATTCCAAATAATCCCCACAAAAGTCATTAAAGGCATCACAATGAAAGAAATAATTAATATTGGGTGTGGGGGGGTCATATTATGATTTTTGAGAATACATACAACCAAACTGATTTACAAGTGAAATCTTTCCTCTTTGGTGAGGGAGTCATGGGAATCAAGGCATAATCAAGAGTTATGAAGCACAAAACCTAAAATCATTCACCAGGCAAAAGAGAAAGGTGATTGTGCTCCCACCACTTCATTACTCATTATAATAATTGAGAGAGCATTCAACATTCTCTGGTTAGACCTGAAAAAGTGTAAAAACTTCATGAAGGATTGTTAATTTACAAGAACAAAAACCACAGACTAATAGCCTTCATAAACACAGATAAAAATTCTTGGCAAATGTTTAACAACTTGAATTCAGTAATTTATAAAAATATTAACGTGTAATGGTTAAGTATAGTTTTTCCCAGGAAAGCAAGGTTTGTTTAATAAATGCAATTTACCTTATTAACAGAACAAAAAAATGAAGGAAATAAATGACATCTCAACAAATACAAGAAAAGCATTTGATAAAGTTCAACACCCTTTCTGTTAAGAATTCTAAGCACACTGAGAATAGAAGAAATCTTCAACTTGATTAAAAGGCTTCTATTATGATTTAATATTTATAATTAATGTTATTTAATAATATTGAACACAACCTAAAATGTTCACACATGGGGCACTGACTGGATAAACTTTTGTATATTCAACCAAACAACTACTCTTAATACATAGACATACTATAGGTAGAGAGTGAGGTGCGTGCTGAAATTTTTAGGGGTGAGGTATAATGATGGCAGAAATTTACTTTCAAATGATTTGACAAAAGGGAGCTGTGAGTCTATTTACAGAGACAGAACAGGTTTCGCAAGATGTTAACCACTGGTAAATCTGTATGTGGGATACACTAGTATTCATTGTATTGTTCTTTTACCTTTTTCTGTAGTTTTGTAATTTTTCAAATAAAAATTAGGTTTCAAAAAGTCATCTTTCTTTTCTATTCTTTCTACTAGCCTAGACACTTTGAAAGCATCAATTTTGTCATCCATTTTATGTTAATTTTATCTATAGGCACTGGCCTATTTGTATTCTGGTTTCTCTGATCAATTTTGCTAATATTTATTTTAGGATATTATTCATGTCTTTTATATTTTCAAATTATTTAGCACCACCACAATATTAAAGAGAACATATAGGGAATGTTGTGTAAGTAAGCCTCCTACCCCAAAAAAGGTTTCACTTCTTATCACATTTGTCATTTTATTGTTTGATTTCTCACATGGAAGACTAACTATAGAAATAGTCATGAACAATATAGGGCAACATATTTGGTATCAGTTAATATGCTTAAAAATCCATTAAACTTGAGAGTACCAGTACTAGTTAGGTAGGACAAAATGCTGGTCATAAACTTTTGGGGCCAGTTCTAGAGAAAGTAGAGTGTCCAATATCATCAACCATTAAATATGCTAATATATACTTACTCTTTTAACTTCTCTTGCTTCAACATGCTTTCCTTTCCCATATTTTTGAGAGGACAGGGTATAGAGAGCCCAGCCATATAAACTGGCCCCAGACCAACGATACTGTGGGTGCCTGTCAGAAACAAAGGCCAAACGCACAGTGAGGAAAGATTTCCTCAAGCATAAGATCTTTTTCTAAGTGCAACATGGCGTCTGGGGAGACTTTTTCTAATTGTGTCTCTTCTCTTTAAGTTCATCCTCTATGCTGTAAATATCCAAGAGTTGCTCTCTCTCTCTCTCTCTGAGTTATAAAGAAATTGAAGACATATTTTTTACTTCTCAGTCCTAAAATATTAAAACCTTAAACCTAGAAAAATACCCAATATGTACTTTTCAGCCAGCTCATGCCTCTTTAAATAATACAAAATGAATATTCTCCCAGAATTTTTAGAGTCCTTAACATGATTCCCTAAAATATTATCTCAAGATTATTCAAAAATTTAGGAAGCTGAATTGTAATAACATGTAGATGTTTGCCTATATTTTAGCCTTTTTTTTTTTTTTATATAATGATAATTTGAGGAGTTCTAAAGGTAGATTTTGGAAACTAAAATCTCATACCAGAATATGTGACTAAGTGCATGAGCTTTCTGAGTTCAAATCCTGGCTCTGCCAATTCATAGCTGTGTGGTGCTGGAAATGTCACTCTACCCCTTGTCCTTGATTTCCTCATCTTTGGGGCAGGAAGGGTAAACACATACAACATTGGAATAAATAAAAATAAATTGAAAGCTGGAAACAAGGTGGGCTAAACAGAAAACAATGCTGGATAAAGTATGACAAACATATTTTTAATGTTTTCTCCCAGAAGAGGAAAGGGGACAACCTCAGAAGACAGAAACAAAAGGAAAAATGAAACCACAGAATAATGTCACATTTAATTCTGCAATAGTTATTTGAATGGGGAAATGGGGCTATCAAATTTAGTGATAAACAAGAACTCAGATTATATTGCCCACACAGAAAGATTATGCAGGACTAGGGCTACAAGATACATGACATTAAAAATGGCACATCTTAATTACTGAGACCTTTAAAGGACTGCATCTTCAGTGAAAAAAGATTTTACAGGAGAAAAAAAATCTTGGAAAAACCCTGACTGTGCCTTCCATAGGTTTAGAGCATAAATGTATATTATATGCACAGTAAAGTAATACCTAAGTTTGATAGTTAAAATAAAAAGTGAATAAGGTAAAATTTAGAAATACAAATTGACTCAAAATACTGATTGATATTAGTAGTTCTCCATAGTTCGAGTATGATAGCATAGAGGTAGATAGTTGTATTAATCCAATAAGGAACATTTCCATATAGAAGGACGTGGATGAGTGGAAATTAAGGTTTTTGGAATGAAAGGGATTCAGGACTTAGGCTGAATAAGATGAGAAGTTACACTATTTGATGCTGAAAGATAAGTGGTAAGATGGGCACAAAATCATTGAGCCTCACAATGATTTCAAAACAGGTTTAATTGGAGAAAGGTGGTCCCACTGAGAGATAAGTATGCTACCTTCAACATGCTAAAATTTGAGATTCCCACAATAGAGTATGTTCATGATAAGGTCACAGGGGAGACTTTCTGAACAGCAAAATTAATAAAGGTTGTAATTGTTTAAAAAAAGTAATTGTTAGGTTTAGGCTGCCTACAATTATTCTCCTTCCGCAAGATCCTAGCTGATAGAAATGGCTTGGGGATCAAAATCACATTTCATTAATAAGAGTGTCATGCCCTCCAAATGTCCAGCTCTGTGATAAAGCTAAAGAGCATCAATAAGGCTGCTGGCACTTGAGACCAAGGTGAGGCCTGGAACCACCTACACCAAACAGATTTTGTGACCCATCTGTTGAGAGAGGCAAGTCTACCAAGCAAATTCTTACTTACCCATCTGGTTTTACTTTCAAAATAGGTCATGAGCAGAATGGAAGGTAGGAGAGTGCTAACCTTGTGACCTGATTATGCTACTGCATATGAAGAGAAAGTTGAGAAGAGTCCAATTTCCTTTTTTACCAGTTCTTGAAGCAGATAAAAATGAGAGAGGGAGGGGGAAGGAAAGAAAGCTAAATAAGAGCACCCCCAGCAAAGAAAACCTTTGGTTTAGTGGATGTCAAGATCTGCTCAGTTTTACCAGTATACTAGCCATTTTCCCCATTGAGAAAGACACAATCAAGAAAAGGAGATTCTCTCCACAAGTGTTTCCAAAATTTAAGATAGTGAATAGATCATCTACATAGATGCCATTGAAGCTTATGGTGAAGGTAAAAGGTAAAGTTAGAGTTTATCTGAGATTTTTAAAAAATATTTATTATTTTCAGAGACAGAGGAAGAGAGAGAGGCAGAGAGGAGAGAGACATCAATATACAATTGCCTTTCACCTGCCTCCAGGCACAGACCTGGCTGGAGACTTGCCTTGCAACCTCGTTCTGTGCCCTGGCTGAGGAATCAAACCAGCGACCTTTGGGTTCTCAGGCTGGCACCTTATCCATTGTGCTACCAGTCAGGGCTTAAAGTTAGAGTTTAAAGAACCATAGTTAAGTCTGTGTATTTGCAGATTATAACACATGTAAGAAATTATATCCACCAAATTGTAATTGTAAACCATCAACTTCCAAGGCTTTTAGTAGATTATAACTCTAAAGTAAATGTTTTCCTTGGCCTCCTCTAAGGCTTTCCTACCTCAGCAATAGCCGCTACCTCACAAGCATCTTCAGGGACAGAAGAAGATAGCAATGCCTAGTAGTTCTTTGTGGTTGGAACTTAAGTATGTTAGTGTTGTTCTTATCCACAATTAAATTACTAGTTGACTTCATTAGCTACACACCTTACATTTTATAAGTTTCAAGCTAAGATTTATACACACATCATCCTTATTTCCACATAGGCTAAATTCTCTAATAGAAATAAAACAGTTCTAGTAACTTCTCTATAATTTAAATATTTTATAATCTACATATCTTATAATCTATGTATATTAAATGTTTAATTTGAAACACTTTACCCCATTGTATCCATTATAGTATCATAAACCAGGTTTTTAAAACCTGTTGCTTGTTCATACTGTGTCCATGTTAACTACCCTGCTATGTGGCATCTATCCCAGTAACATAAAGTTGTCTTTCAATTGTCTGGCCCATTTATATGTTGCTTAAGCGGCCTATTACTTTTTCATGGACAGGTGCTTGCCTTTTCATCTATTATCAACCTTTAGCCTTCCCTCCCAAATGTGACATATAGACAAAAGGTGTAAAATGTAGAGTGGGAGAGAGCTTGCATGGGCTTTGGGTTAGAGTTAGACAAAACAAATGGCTTAAATCCTACTTCTACCTGCCATTAGAAATAGAATCATGTATATAATATCTAAATATTCTATCTCCTTATCTATTAAATATATATTGTTATACTTACACCATCATATATGTGTATAGAAAAATGAGATAATATATACAAATATTAAAACATTCAACAATGCCTGCAATATAGTAGGTTTTCAGTAAATGCTGCTTCACCTTCCAATAAAATGTGGCTACCATTTTTGAAAAATTGGCCACTCCTGTCACTATGTCTAAAAATCATTCCATTCTGGCCATACCAGTTATTTGTTTTTTGAGACAGAAAATCTATCTTCTATACTTGGACAGAAAATTACATTTTCCAAGCTCCATTGCCAGGTGGCTGACAGCTAAGTCCAACCCATAGGAACCTTGACAAAACATAAGGGGACACAATGAAAGGGGGAGCTATGATATAGCTCATTTGCTCTCACTTCCTTAAGTAGCATCTCTAGCAGCAGCAGTAGCTTCTACAAGACAGGAACTCCCTTCATGGACCCAGCTGCCCCAGATAGCTGCTGCTGTGGGTCTACCTGCCCCTGGGTAGCCCCAGTTCTGGGTCTCTAATAACACTACATCTTCCCTCAGGTCTCCAGCCCTGCATGTTACCACATGTTACTACATGTTTTTTCTTGGAAAAATTGACTGGGCTTTCTCACCCTGTTTTCATTTGGTTTTCAGTCCTCTTAACAATTCAGTAACTAGGTGCTTGGATTAATTCCCTCTATGACAGTATATAGCATGGACTGTGTTTTCCCGATGACCAAGTAAACAAAGATCTTTTTCTTATACAGCATTGATTTTGATAATATTTATAGCCTTATACTAAGATTTTATTCCTAGAAATGAAATGCCTATGCTTACAAAGCTCACAGAGAATGAAAATAATTAAAATAGTTTCCAAGAATTAAGGGCATAGCTGAGAACCATGAGTAATTCCTTCCTTTAACATAAGTGAGAGTCAATTGGTCACACCTATCAACTCTTTCATGGGCAGCCAAAGACAACTAAATTTTCAGGCTGCCCTGCAAAATTACCTTTAACTGAACAGCTTAAACAACAGAAATTTATCTTACAATTCTGTAGGCTAGAAGACCAGACCAAGGTGTTAGCAGAGTTGCTTCCTTCTGCAAAAGCTGGGGCATAGGTCAGTTTTTCTCTGTTCCTCTGGTAGCATCTTCAGCAGCAGCAGCTCCCACTGGACTGACTTTCCTTCCATGATCCCCGCTCCCTTTTATAAGTACTGTTAGAAAAAACCTGCGCCTTACCGTAACTTCCAGCAGTTTGTTGGCAGTCTTCAGTATTCCTTGGCTTTTAGGACCATCACTCCAGTCTCTGCCTTCATCTTCACAAAATGTTGTCCCTGCCTTTATGCCTATGTCTAAATTTCTCCTTTTTCTAAGGACCCCAGTCATAAGATTAGGAACCTATATTGCTCCAGTATAACTTCATGTTAATTACATCTGCAATGACATTATTTTCAAATAAGGTCACATTCTGAGGTATTGAGGGTTAAGATTTCAACATAGTAATTTTGGGGATGGAGAACACAGTTCAACTCACAACTCAGGTTAAGGTACACATCCGGAGAACATAATTTGTTAAAGGTTGCTACTGAATCTAGATACTTCTTTGAATACAAAACAGAAAATCTGCAAGCATGTTCCTTTCATTGCAGATCATTTGGAAAATAAAATGGAGAAAATTCAAATGTAATCAGGTTTCTCCTTTATTCATAACCCTAGGTACTAAGTGATTTGTGAAGATCTCAGTTTGTGTTTCACTTATATTATGGTATTGAATGACATAATTTATGTAATTTATGATGGATCTTCCAATTAGTTGAGTTCCTTAAAAAGTCAGGTCACCCAAAGAGGTTCTGGAGCCATGTTAATTAGAATCAAGTAAGACAGATTGGCATTACATGCCACCACTATAAAAGGCACAGTGGAATCAGAGAAAGAAGAAGTTTGTTATGAGCTATAACAGAAAAGGGAGACACTATATCAGGGAAAGAAAACAGGACAGAAATAAACTGAAACTGATGCTCTGCATCCAAGAAAGAATCACACTAAAATATTATTGCTTAAGAGAGCCTAGGAAATAGAAAGAAATAAAATGTTTGTAACATAGAAATAAAACCAAAAACCAAGTGAAAGCCCTGGCTGGTGTGACTCAGTGGATTGAACACCTTCCTGTGAACTAAGGGGTCACTGGTTGGATTCCCCATTAGGCCACATGGCTGGGTTGTAGACCAGATTCCCAGTTGGGGTGCTTGAGAGGCAACTACACATTGATGTTTCTCTCCTTCTCTTTCTCCCTCCCTTCCACTTTATCTAAAAATAAATAAATAAAATCTTTTTAAAAATAAAAAAATTAAAATAAGCGAGAATGAACTGATAACAGAGGCATAAAAACCAAAGTCATTAGATTAGAATAAAGTATAAATTTGTGCTTGCATTTTGCTTGAAGCAGGGACAGTGCTGATATATGTACTGGAAAGGTAAATTCCATGATCTTCCCACCTTCATCTCAAGGTTAAGAACTTCTTTTGGTATAGTTATTTGTTATTTTAGAGGTGGGTGCTGTGGAGAAAAAGTAAAAATTTCTTGAACTTTGTCCACATTTGTTCCCCAAATCTTTATACTTTGAATAGAGATATTGGAAATTAGGAAAAACTTTCTTTTCAAAGGTTCACAGTAGCTCTAGCTTTGAAAGAAGGGGGACTTAATTCACTTTTGGGGGCCCATACTTTCTTTCACTAAAGAAGTCACCATAGTAATATTTCTGGTGATGCAAAAATGCAAAACAGAGTTCCTCTTCTGAAACAAGGGATTTTGCTATGCTCTAAGATTATATAAAATAAGATTATGAGAAATAATACATGTCTAGGCCCCTGTATCCTTCTGAGAAACACTTGGTATAATTATTTACAGTGTAGTAACTGGAAATTATTGCTTGTTAGGGTGTATGTGTTTGTGAGTACATTTGTGTGTGGGGGGGGGGGGTCTTGTTCAAAGGTTTGACATCAGCCTATGGGAAACTAAGACCCTGAACAGTACAAAATCTCATTATCTCCTCAAGCTAGAGTACAGCTGTAAGAAGAAATAAGTCTGTATTTGATAATACTCAACTTAATTTGGAAAGTTTGTGGTTTAATGAGGCATGCCCCTTGCAGAATAACTCAGATCTTGGGCAATACACTAATATCTGATTATGCATTCTATTATGAGTGTGATGTTGAAGAACAAAGATAAGGGCAACTTCTAGAGATAAGGGCAACTTCAAGAGATAAGGGAGAGGCTGTGAGTACATATCTTGAAATGGAAATAATTTAGGGTCAGAAATTGAGGACTTGATCTTAGACTTGAGTTAAGAAAGATTTCTCCCCCTATAGGAGTTGTTGGATGTGTGCAGAGGGCTGACACTGTACAGCACATGGACATAATGAAGAAACACTGCTCCTTAACATACACACAAGAGCCTAATGAATCATCCATAATACTGAATCCAGTTTGGAGAGCCTTTGTATTGGATACCTTTCTATTATCCTTAAGATGTAAGGAACAATATTGGTGCATGTATACAAATACAACTGATTTCTGGATATTTATTTTGTATGATGCTAATACACTGAATTCATTGATCAATTCTAGTAGTCTCTTGGTGGACTCTTTGGGGTTCTCTATGTACAGTATCATGTCATCTACAAATAATGACAGTTTTACTCCTTTTCCAATTTGAATGCCTTTTATTTTGTCCTCTTGTATGATTGCTATGGCTGGGACTTTCAGTGTGATGATGAATAAGAGAGATGAAAGACATCCCTGTGTTGTTCCCAATCTTAAGGGAAACCCTTATTTTTTGCCCATTGGGTATGACATTGGCTTTGTCATATATGGCCTTTATGACATTGAGGTATGTTCCCTCTAATTCCATGTTACTGAGAGTTTTTATGATAAATCAGTGCTGGATTTTATCAAATGCTTTTTTCTGCATCTGTTGATAAGATCATGTGGCTTTTATCCTTTACTTTGTTTATGTGGTAAATCACATTTACTGATTTGCAGATATTGTAGTAACCTTGCATCCCCCAGAATAAATCCTACTTGATCATGCTGTATGATCTTTTTAATGTATTACTGGATCCAGTTAACTAATATTTTATTGAGGATTTTAGCTCCTACGTTTATCAGGGATATTGGCCTATACATTTTTTTGTAGTGTCTTTATCTGGTTTTGGAATTAGGATAATGCTGGCTTTGTATAAAGAGCTTAGGCGTCCTCTCTCTACAATTTTTTGAAGTGGCTTAAGGATAGGTGTTCTTCTTTGAATACTTGCTAAAATTCACCTAAAAAGTAAAGGGATTAAGAAAAAAACCCTCATAAACACAGACAACATTATGATGATTACTAGACGGAAAGAAAAAGGAGGTGAGGTAGAAGAGGGTAAAGTGGGGATAAATGGTGATGGAAGAAGACTTGACATTGGGTAGTAAACATACAATATAATATATAGATGGTGTATTATATATACCAGAAACCTATATGATATTATTAACCAGTAACCAATTAATTCAATTTTAAAAAGGCTTATGGAGGCACTTTTAAATGCTATAATCTGGTCTCATCTATATTTTGAAGAATTAGGAGCAGAGTTTATGTCCATGTTTGGGACCAAATAGTAATGAAAATGACATATTTATTCTTCTTCCAAAGGTTGAATATTGATAACATCTTTCCAAGGGAAGTCAGTTTTTCCAGAAATGCAGAAGATGATGGGAATCAAAGCAAATGGGAGGTTCCCTTGGTTAATTTCTAGAGCAAAATTAAGCTTAAGAAGAACTTCATTGGAGATTGATGGAGAAACTACATTTTATAATTTCTAGAAGGAGAACGATATCTAAGGAGATATCTAACGATATCTGGAGTTTGGGTATCAAGGCCCCATTATTACTCAGAAGTTAATGGCTGAGCTTACAACAATATTTATGTGCACTTAGAAGTTTCTAGGCTTTGTATTCTGTTTTTCTTATAGCATTGTTTGAGTCATCATTGATAAACTAATGCATGCTGTTCTTATAAAAATATTTTTAGAAAGCAAAGATAACCATATATTCATATTTCCTTTGCGCTTGAAGAGATGAAATCCCAGAATAATGATTAAAAATCTTAGTTCAGCTGATAGTTTTCTTCTTTTCCCAGTCACCCTCATTTCCACACTGAAAATTTTTTCATAAATGCCAAAACATCTAAAAAATAAATGCCAAACTTCTTAACACAGACACACCAAATCTGGATTGCAATTATTTGCATCACTGTCAGTCTTTGCCACTGGATTATTCCCAAGTAGACAAGTTGCCTTAAAGAACTGTACCATTTTTTTTTTTTTGTAATAAGTGACATTATTGACATTATTTGGTTAATAAAATTATATAGGTTTCAGGTGTACAATTCTATAATTCATGGTCTGAATTATAATTCAGTAACACATAATTGCATTGTGTGTTCACCACCTCAAGCCAAGTATCTTTTCATCACCTTTTACCACCCTCCCTTTATTCTCTTCTACCTCTCCCTGTAATTTTAGGATTAGGTAACTACTTTATGATACTTTTAAAATTAAGGCATGTCTGTGGTTTAATAAATAAGTTAATGTAGAATATTTATTCTATTAATGCTCAAAAAAAAACTTTTAACCAGTTCTGGAAAATGATAAAAGAAAGAAAGAAAGAAAGAAAGAAAGAAAGAAAGAAAGAAAGAAAGAAAGAAAGAAAGAAAGAAAGAAAGAAGGAAAGAAAGAAGGAAAGAAAGAAAGAAAGAAGGAAGGAAAGAAAGAAAGAAAAGAAAGAAAAGAAAGAAAGAAAGAAAGAAAGAAAGAAAGAAAGAAAGAAAGAAAGAAAGAAAGAAAGAAAGAAAGAGAGAGAGGGAGGGAGGGAGGGAGGAAGGAAGGAAGGAAGAGAGAAAGAAAATGTTGAGTTTCACCTGCTTTCTCTGCCTACTCTTTGATAAGCTTGTTAATGAGTAATGAAAGAACCAAGGTGAGAAGAGGAAAAAGGAGAGGTTAAGGAGATTAAATAATGAACACACTAATTAACATAATCTGATTAATCCTTGATTCACAGAGGATCATGGAAAATGTCTCCAAATATCAACGTCATCCTGACTAAACAGACTATTGATATTCTCACGAGGGAAAGAGGAAAAAAGATAACCTTGCTGTGATTATCCAGTGAGAAACTTGCAGGGACTACATTTAAGGCACAAAGATAAAGTTCTTTTGGACATCTTCCAGCAGTAACATAAATAGAAATACATTTAGAATTGGTGGGTAAATGGTCATTGAATACATTGTTCTATTTCTTGACAGAATGACACTTGTATTTTCAGCCTCATAAATGGCAAATTTTTAAAAAATGAAGACAAAGAAGAAGAAGAAGCCATTTTGTTTGGTAAATACAGGAAGATCCTCCACTTATCCAATATGTTCTACAAAATGTGCATGAATCAAACACTTTTAAAAATACACTCTATCCTGTCTACATAAATTGTGTAGTGTTGAATTTTTTGTCAATGTAAATGTTATTTTAGGATTAAATAACATGATACTGTTTTAAATGTATTTTTATTGAATTTATTGGATTGATATTTATTAATAAAATTATATGTTTCAGGTATAAAATTCTACAGTACATCACTGGTGTATTGTTTGTGTGTTTATCACCCTAAGTCAGGTTTTTTTTCCATCACTATTTTCCCTCCTTTACCCTCTTCTACCTCCCCTCACCTCTTTTCTTTTGGTAATTACCATACTATTGTCCGTGTCCATTAGTTTTTCTTTTTTATTTTTCTTTGCTTAATTCCTTGACCCTTCCCTTCCCACCCAGTCTCCAAAACCCTCCCTTCTGACAGCTGTCAGTCTGTTGTCTTTATTTATGAATTTGTCTCCACTTCATTAGTTCATTTTGTTCACCAAATTCCACATTTAAATGAAATCATATGGTACTTATCTTTCTCTTACCCGCTCATTTCACTTAGCATAATATGCTCCAGGTCCATTCATGCTGTTGCAAAAGGCAAGATTTCTTTCATTTTTACATCTGAGTGGTATCAATACTCTACTGTGTACCACAGCTCTTTTTTTCTCCACTCACCTACTGATGGGCACTTGGGTTGCTTCAAATCATGGCTACTGTGAATTGAACAGTACAATAAACATAGGGGTGCATTTATTCTCTCAAATTATGTTTTGGGTTTCTTCAGATAAATTTCCACAACAGGAATCACTGGGTCATAAGGCAGCTCCATTTCTTATTTTTGAGGTAACTCCATACTGCTTTCCACAGTGGTTGTACCAATTTACATTCCTACCAACAGTGCACAGGGGTGCCTTTTTCTCCACACTTTCACCAACACTTGATTGTTGATTTTTTGATGATGGCCATTTTAATAGGTGTGAGATAATATCTCATTGTCATTTTAATTTGCATTTCTCCGATAATGGTGACATTGAGTATCCTTTCACATGTCTACTGGCCAACTGTGTGTCTCATGCAGAAGTGTTTATTCAGGTCTTTTGACTATCATTTTTTGGGGGGAGTGGGTTTGTGTGTGTGTGTGTGTGTGTGTGTGTGTGTGTGTGTATGTGAACATTGTAATTCTTCATAAATTTTGGATAGTAATATTTTATCAGATGTATCATTGGAGAATATCTTTTCCCACTTCATTTTGTTGATGGTTTCCTTTGTTATACAAAAACTTTTTAGTTTGATGTAGTCTCAGTTGCTTAATTTTTGTTTGCATTTTTTTTTCCTTTACATGAGGAGATATAGCAGAAAAAAATATTGCTGAGAAATGTTCAAAATTTTACTGCCTAGATTTTTAAGGATTTTTATGGTTTAAAGTCTAAAATTCAAGTCATTAATCCATTTCAGTTTATTCCATGTATGGTATAATAAGGTGGTCTAATTTCATTTTTTTGCATGTATCTGTCCAGTTATCTCAACATTATTTATCAAATAGACTATCTTTACCTCTTGCATGTTTTTGTTTCCTTTGCCAAATATTATTTGAATAAAAAGGCATGAGTTTATTTCTGGGCTTTCTGTTTTGTTACATTGATCTATATGTTTGTTTCTATCCCAGTACCATGCTATTTTGATTCCTATGGCCTTGTAGTATAGTTCAATATTAAATAGTTTAATTTCTTCAACTTTTTTCTTCTATCTCAAGGTTGCTGAAGCTATTCCAGGCTTTCTGTGATTCTATATAAGTTTTTGGAATACTTATTTTCTAGTTCTGTGAAATATGTCATTGGTATCTTGATAGGAATTGCATTCAATCTATAGATTGCTTTGGGCAGTATAGCTATTTTATGATGCTAATTCTTCCAATTTATAAACATGGTACATGCTTCTACTTACTTGTATCTTCTTCCATTTCTTTCTTCAGTGTCTTACAATATTCTGGGTACAGGCCTTTTACATCCTTGGTTAAATTTATTTCTTGATATTTTTGAAGCAATTTGAATGTGATCATTTTCTTAGTTTCCTTTTCTCATAGTTCATTATTTATGTATAAAAATTCAACTGATTTCTAAATATTTATTTTGTATTCTGCTATTTGCTGAATTCATTTATTAGTTCTAATAGTTTTTGGTGGAATTCTTAGGGTTCTCTATATGCAGTATCATATCATATGCAAGTAATGGCAGTGTTAGTTCCTTTTTCACTTGGATCATTTTAATTTCTTCTTATCTGATTGCTGTGGCTAGGACTTTCCAGTACTATGTTGAATATGAGGTGAAAGCAGACATCCCTGTCTTCTTCCCACTTTATAATACTTTTAAAAATAAGGCATGTCTGTGGTTTAACAAATATGTTGATGTGAAATATTTATTCTACCAATGCCCCCCAAAGTGGCTAAATAGAAATTTTGTGGACTAATAAATTTGTGGTAGTTCCTAATAAGACAGTTTACCAAACTAGGTGGAGGATTTCACTCATCCTCAATCACTAGTGCATCCCAAGCTTTATAAAAGAAAATGCCTTAACTTAAATATCCATCCTTATCTAAGGTCACAGCTAATTAGTGATAGGGTTGAATTCAGAACTTTCCCTTAACTCTTTGTCCAATGATCTTTTTATTGTACTACTTTGTTTGTCTTTAAGACTGTTCTGCTTTGAACACTGGGTTCTAAGCATTCTTTGGATTCAAACATTTCCTTCAACCAGTTCTTTTTCTTCCTTCTACCTGGTTCTTCACATACTCCCAATTTGTTATTTTCTATGATAATGCCCCTCAAAGGTAACATTTAAGACAAATAATGTCATACCAAAGGAACACTAGTAACCAATCCTAATCTCTCATTTCTTGAGGAAACAGGTATCATGTTCTCCAAGAACAATAGGTCTAGTTGTGTAAGGAGAGACACCATCATAACTCCCAAAGGCCAGCAACACAGGAAGGAAACTCTTTTCTTCAGAAGGATGCAAAATTAACTAAGATATTGATATAGTTCAGAAGCAACAATAATAGTTTTTGTGTCCCTTGTTGATTTTAATTTACCTATACCAACTGGAGAAATTTAGATCAAATTACATGTACACACTAAGATCTGATTAGTTCATATGCTATAAAAAGTTATGTTCAAATAAGTGAAAACTTTTTATAGCTCTTCCCTTCATCAAGAGAAAAAGAAAGAGGAAAAAGGATGGATGGAGAAAGGGAGGGAGAAAGAAAGCTGATAGATGACACCAAATAAGAATCCTAGAATTTATAGGGACTTTACTATTGAAAAGTGGGAGATTATACAGTATATAGCTTACAAAGAAACAGCACTATTAGACTTTTATTGTATTTTATTTTTTATAAGTATCAAAGAGAATTAAAATATTTAGATAGTAAGATGAGGTGTGAGTACCTGATCCAGGATAAAACAGATTCCATTTGGTTGAAGAGAACTAGATGCTTTGGTTCTTTTATGGGAAATATATTCAATTTCCCCAAACAATCAAGAAACCAAATTACTTCTCCATAAAGAGAAATGAAAGAGCAGAAAGGAATGAGAAAATATTTGCCATGCTAGCCCTACTCTAAAGCTCTCTGAGACCTATTTGTCTGTTGCTCATTATGTAGTAGATAGAGAAGACAGTCTCAAAAAGCTGTCCTGCAGCTCTGGGGAATAGTGAAAAGGCACATTCCATGAACCTACAGGATGAACAGCCTCCCCCTCGGAATCAGGTATGGCTCCCCATGGCTGCTCAGCCTTAGAAACTTGTGGAGTGTCCACAGTCCAGGAGCTATCAAGATAATTTTGCTCTGGATAGATCTCAAACAGGAGCTGTTCTTTACATGCTATTGATCACAGATGGAAATATATCTTCTTTAACTGGGTATGCTGCCCTTTAAAGTCTCCCATTTCAATGTAATGGGACAGATTGAGTATCTTTCCATGTTAGTGGGTGGAAGTTTTTCCGATACCACCCCATTGCTCTTTTCTTACAGAAAGCAAAATACAGATTTTCTTTGGGTACAACAGACATCAAGAAATAAAAAATAGCTGTCTCACAAGCAATGAAAAATGACATCTAAAGAAATCACACATTAGAAATCACACATGGCAGAAATAGGCTTCCTTTTTGAAATATTTTGACACCTGACGCAAGTGAAAGATTTGAACAGACCACCTGAAAAAATTGTTAAATAAAATAATTAAATAATACACTCCCTACAGACTTGTCCTGAAAATATAGATTGTGGGCTGCTCTGGTCAAACACAATACTGTGCAACATACATTAAATGAACTAAGAATTAACAGTCAGACTTGTAAGAACAAATTGTAGCTGTTTCAAATGCCTACATAAAACAGCATCTGCTTTAGTTACTGTAGCCTAAGTAACCAGGTACAAATGGACTCAGACCAATATAAATGTTTTCTGGTTGAAATAGTCAAATAAAACCCAAGACTTGAAAAAAATCTCCTATACAGGGGAAGATTCCCTTAACTGCTAATTCAAGTGGTGGTATCTAATTCCAATATACAATTTCAATGGACTAATCATTTGTCATCTTAAAAGCCATTAGTTCTCTTTGAAGATTTCTCAATACTTCTTCCAGAGATAATGAATGGAATTCTCCCCAAAATAATTAAATGGTGATACCTGGAAGCAGCTTAAGGGAAAGAATTTGCCTCATTCCTTGAAAAATTGTATATTTATATATCTGTAAATACTAAATACCAAGAAGCTTTTATAGTGTACCTGTGTGAAATATTTATGAGACAAGTTCCCAATATGTGTGTAACTCAATGGAAAAAGTTACCTAGGCAAGGAAATTGGCTTAGGAACATCTAAAGTATTGGTTAAAATGTTAAAGGTGATGTTTAAAGTTTGTAGCCTATCAATGCAAGTAAGAATATGAGCAAGTTCACTTGTTTCAATAGCTTACATCTTTCTCTGAATTTTTCTTGATATCTGCACATAAATTTTAAAATATACAATTGGTATCATTGTATATTTCTTGGTCTGTCTCCAAAGCTTAGAGAACTCTGCAACAGATGAAAACAATCTTTGAAATTTCCTTCTGATTTATTCTTATTCTGATTATAGTATGACCAGAGCCCCTGGCTTTTCTGTAACTCATTGCTATGTATATTAATATGAATTTAATGTTGCCATACTAAAGTTTTTAAATTTATATAATGAGAATTTTAAAATATCACAACACAGAGGAGAATGCATAATTCTGCCCAAAGAGATTTAGAAGACTTGACTAAAGAGATGACATTTGAGCTCTGAAGCATGCATATAATTTTTTTTGTTGTTAAAACAAAAGAGCAAAAGAATTTCAAATTTGAGGAATAGCATGTGCAAACACATGTGGTCCTACAAGGATCCGATGTAACCAGGAAATAATGAGCCTTTCGACCACCTATGGAATAGACTACATAGGGGAAATGATGGATTGGGATTAGTATAATTACAGGTCAACATGAGTTTATTCTTCAAATAATAGTATTATAAAAATCCTCATTTTAAGGTAATTCTGCACATGCCTAGTTCCACTTTGCATTACAATATTTCTCAGAATGACACAAAATAGATGTTGAGTGAAATGTCAGCTAAATTAACAAAGAAAATTGATATGATATATTTTCTTGAGTCAAGAGACTGAAGTTAGGAATAGGAAGCAAAATAGGAATGAAGGGATAAAATCTATATCCACAAAAAAATAATTATAGGAAAAAATTAGGGAAGAAACATTACCTGGGATTAGCATTGGGTGAACTAAATTAAGCCAATTAAGCTGTGTCTATGCAAAGAAGGGGATGGACACAATAACAAGTGTTTTAAAAGACAGGGATAAGAATATAAATGACAATTTTCTTATGTGTCTTGGACCTAGACACAGGTTTAATAGACAAGGCTGTTTTTTTCCACTCTTGGGGGGGACTGATGTAAAACCATATAATACATATAATAAAAAGATTTGAATCTAAGACTGTTTGAACCATTTGCTCAATTTATCCCAGTCATTTGGTCATTTCTTGCAGGTGGGAAATTCCCATACAAAATGGGTCATCATGAAAAACCTTTTTAAAAAGAGGATTGTATGGCCAGACTGCTTTCTTAGAAAATAAACACTGATGACAATTTAAAGAAAGGTCTAGAATGGAAAGAAGCACTAGACTGTGATGCATAGAGAGTGAATGAAAACTAATGTGACACATGATGGTTTGTATGAGGAAAAAAAATATGAATGAGAGATTAATAACTGATTACAACTAATAGTTTATCCAAGGCAGATGACAATGAAAAAAACCAATAGACCTAGCAATAGCCAAAACAAGCTACTCCATTGGAACCACGGCATTCATTGAACTTGCCAGGATATGGTATAGCTTATGAGAGGACCTAGAGGAATTTGAGTTACTCTGGTCAGAAGGAGATTGAATTGTGCAATTTTGTGGAAAGTGAAGAGAAAGGAGAGCAAAGGGTTGATTTTTGGAGTAGGGAATCCAAGATGACAGTGAATCCAAGAGGAGAGCTACACAATCTCCACCCAAGACCAATCCGTAATTACAACTTAACTGGGGAGAAACTATCTGGAATAACCAATAGAACACCAGCTGGAGAGAAGTCTTATAACCACAGAAAGTACAGAAAAGACCACTTTATCACAATGTGACTGGTAGGAAGTGGAGAGACATGAGAGGGTTGGCTAGGCCCCACAGGCAGCAGCTGAAGGGACAAAGAAACATCTTAGCAGCTATGAGTTCCACTGAAAAGAGTGGGGCCTAAACCCTCTGCTGGGCTTGCCAGCCTACAGCAACAAAACTGAAGGTAGAACAGCATCCAGCTGTGAAAAATAAAAAGCTGCAGGATTTTGCTAGACTGAGACAGAATTCCTAAAGGGACCACACATGAAAATACATTGGCACCCAATTACCCTGGGCTCAAGCAGAGGAAAGGCAGAGTGGGCTAGAGATGCTTAAGGATAGTTCGGGACAGTGGCTTTGAGGATAGAAATGAGGGAGCAGCTGCAAGTTCCCAGTGCTGACCCATTCCCCTTATCACAGGTGACCACTCTTCTCCAAATGGCATCAGCCTGAGGGGAAGCAACAGCCCCACCCAGAGGAATTAATCAGCCTCACCCAGTTGTGCCTAAACCTGACAGCTGATCACAGATTGATTGGATTAACAACTGAAAAAGACAGACAAAGACAGTGTATCTCTGGTAGTCTCCAACAGGCTGACAAGGCCCAAACTAGGACTTGATCTGATGTAACCAGGGTTGGACCCAGGAAGTAAAGAAAGTGCATGTATCCTACAACAGGATACATGACCTGGTGAGTGGAGTGACACTCACCAACTAGCTACAGGGAAAGTCCCGTTATAGAGCAATACAACAACCAAAACCCAATTACAACCAGACGGCCCAAACAAACAGCATAAAGGGCATCCCAAGACTATCAAGTTCAGGATATCAAGGAGACTGCACCACTGAATCCCACATGTTTCCTACCACAGAAGGTCAAACCACAAACACAGGATGTCACAGAAGACCAATCTAAGAAGCAGAAACAAACATGAAGCGTCACCTAAAATGGGGAAACAAACAAACAAACAAACAAAAAAACCTCATTAAAAGGAAAGGAGGAATTCCCAGAATTATTGCTAAATGAAATAGAGGCAAGAAAACTATAAGACATGGAATTCAAAATAATGATGATAGAGAAGTTCAATGAGCTCAGTGAGCTCAAAGTAAACTACAAATAACTTTAGGGGAACTATGTAGAACTCTGGGGAAGCTACAAAGAGCTTACTGAGAACACCGGAGGAAAGATGGCAACAGAGTAGATGGCAGTGCTAACAGCATTTCTTGAGTGTCAGAGCAGCTGGAGGATAGGATAGGGAGCATGAGATGTCTGCAGGTCCCAGCAAATTAGAGTGATAAGCATCTGGACTCAAGGTGCACAGCCCAGGGACTGCAGAGACCTACAGGAGAGTGGATGAGACAGTTCTGAACTGGCTAAGCCAGCAGGCCGAGGTAGGCTCTGGGCAGTGGCAGCTCTGCCCAGAGGGGCAGCTCTAACTGAAGATAGCTTCAGGCTCCCCAGTGACTAGAAATCTGAGCAGTGAAGTGTGGACAGTGAGTGCAAACTCCGGAGGGAATGAAGAATTGAACTCCTACTGGGGAGGGACTGTGTGAGAGCCATGCTCTGGAGGCTGAGAGGAAGTGCCTCCCAGGGCCAGAAGTGGAGGAGAAGAGACCTCTTCTTCAGAGTGGGGAGCAGGAGTCGGGGAGTGGGTAAGGGCACCAGCCGGGGCAGCAAGAGGGCCGAAAATTGTGCAGCTGAGCCACCTTGGGGAGAGGGCAACTTGGAGCCCCAGTGAGAAGGGAGGCCCAACCCAGTGCTCCCACACCAGTGCACAGGATCCCATGGAAACCACAGCTTGAAACTGCGTGGAAGGAACTTGCTGTGAGTACAACCAAAGCACCCATTGCATGCAACAAAAACCTCCTCAATGAGCTGGATGGGAAGGGCTAGCCATTGCCTGTGCAATCGGTGCTGTGGGCCCACTGGGGAGCCAGGTTCTAGTCACAGACAGAGCTGCAAAAACCTCCTAGAAGAGCTGCAAGGGGAGGGCAAGCCAGCACAGGAGCAAATGAAATTGTGGGTCAATCCCCCTTGGAGCCAGGCACCCATTGCAGGTGGAAACCTCCTCAAGGAGCTGGAGGGGGAGGAGTAGCCATTGACACCACAAAAGCACCCTGCAGGTCTTCACACAGAACCAGTGAGAGAAGGGAGGGCCCCAAAACTCCATCAGTGCTAAAGCTTAGCTAGGCCATTGGAGGCTCAGCATACTGGGGGTATGGCACTCATAACCAGCCCTGACTGTAGTAGCAATAGGCCCTGCCACTCCAAGGCCTCAAAGCCTGACTGTAGACTGCAAAGACTTGATCAAGTAAAAGAGGCAGACTCAAGAAATGGATCGCTGCTAATCTCAAGCACCTGAGTTACACCAAGCACTATATGAACAATTAACCCCTAACATAGCCTTTTCAAAAGTTACTTCCAACCCTCACAATTAGTGCATTTTAAGTAAATACTATTTATATTATAGTATATCCCAAACCCCATATTTTTACTTCTCCCTTCTCTCTATTCATTTAACTACCAAAGATCCTCTTCCTACTCTTGTTTTAAAGCCTACTCACTCTCCTGCTACAACTCATTCCCAGTCCTCAATCTAAGTATTCTTCCCCTCCCCAGCCTCTTAAAACTTTTTTGTGGGGTTGCTACTAAGGGCTACACATTCTTTATTCTGCTTAAAACACACTGGTCCTGGCTCCACCTTGACCAATAAGTGCTCATTGAGGGTGGATGGGAAGGTAGATGCAGCAAATATATATATATATAGGCTTAACACTGTTCACTCACATGTGAGACATTCTGATTTTCCCCTTCCCCATTTCTATATAAGAGGTAAAGATGGCTGTCTCTCTCACATCCTTACTATCTTTGCTATTCCTTTGCACCCTACAAAATTATCTATAGTCACCTTAACCATTTTCCCCTATTATAACAGTCTTATCATACCTACTTCCCTATTAAGGATGGCTCAGTTGCAGCTCAGGATGTGATTAAGGGTGGGCATTACCTTTGAGGGTATGGGTATCTAGCTAGGTTCATATGCAGTTGAAAGGGGAATTAAAGGAGTAAGATATCTTTGAAGGTGTGGTTATTTTGCCTGAAGAGGTGGTTCTGCTTTAGGAGTAGCTCAAAAACAGTATATGAGATGTGATAGAAGGAGTGTCTCTCAATCAGCCAACTGGAGGGAAAGGAGCAACATAAACAACAAATCTGAAATACAACCAGACAGCCCAAGTTAATGACATAAAGGGCACCCCAAGAGAAACAAGTTGAGGAAATATGGGAGACTGCAACACTGAACCCCACATATCTCCTAACACAGAAGAGCACTCCACAAAGGCAGGGAACCAAAACAGATTAATCCAAGATAAAAACAAGCAATAATAGACACCTAAACTGTGGGAAAAAAGAATCAGTCCATCGCAAAAGGGAAGGAGGAATCGCCAGACAGAGAATTAAAAATAGAACCTAGCAAGCTATCAGACATGGGATTCAAAAAACTCATTATAAGAAAGCTCCATGAACTCACGGAACTCAAAGAAAATTACAAAAAACTCCACGGAAACTACAAGGAAATTATGTAAAATACATTAGCATTAAAAAGGACATAGAAATCATCAGTAAGAACCAGGAAGAAATGAAGAACACAATCTCAGAACTGAAGAACACAAGAGGAGTAATTCAAAGCAGGTTACATGAAGCAGAGGACCGAATCAGTAAATTGGTGGACAACAGAGAAAAAAATGACCAGACATTGCAACAAAATGAAAAAAGACTGAAAAAGAATGAAGAGGTTTTAACAGAAATACAGGACAACATGAAACACAACAATATCCATATCATAGGGACACCAAAAATAGAAGATATGCAAGGGATAGAAAATCTTTTTCAAAAAGTTATGAGAGAAAACTTACCTAAAATGATGAGTGAAAGGGTCACAAGTTCAGGAAGCACAGGGGGTCCTGATAAAGATAAATCCAAACAGACCTACTCCAAGACACATTAAAATTAAAATGGCAAATTTTAAAGACAAAGAGAGAATCCTAAAAGCATCAAGAGAGAAGCAGCAAAGAACATATAAGGGAGCTCCAATAAGGTTATCAAATGATTTCTCAACAGAAACAATACAAGCCAGAACGGAATGGCAAAAAATACTCCAAGTAATGAAAAGACCTGCAACCAAGAATACTTTATCCACCAAAGCTCTTATTCAAAATGGAAGGTGAAATAAGGAGTTTCCCAGACAAAATAAGTCTAAAAGAATACACCTCCATCAAACCAGCACTGTAAGAGATGCTAAAAGGCCTGCTTTAAGAGAGAGAGAGAGAGAGAGAGAGAGAGAGAGACAGACAGACAGACAGACAGACAGACAGAAACAAAGAGAGAGAGAAGAATACAAGAGCAAAGGGGGAAAAATGTCAATGAAGAAATACCTCTCAATAATAACCTTAAACATAAATGGATTAAATGCACCAATAAAAAGACATAGGATAGTTGAATGGATAAAAAAATATGACCCACATATATGCTGTCTGCAAGAGACCCACCTCAGAACAAAAGATTAACACAAACTGAAAGTGAAGAGATGGCAAAACATATATCAAGCCAATGGACATGAAAAAAAGGCTGGAGTAGCCAATACTTATTTCAGACAAAATAGATTTTATGATGAAGACCATAAAAAGAGACAAAGAAGGACATTTCATAATACTTAAGGGACCAATCCATCAATAACACATAACCTTTATAAATATATACGCAACCAAATATATAAGGAAAATCTTGGATGACTTCAAGAAGAATATAGACAGCAACACACTAATAGTAGGGGATTTCAATACCCCATTACCCAATGGACATATCTTCCAAGCAAAATGTCACCAAGGATATTATAGCACTGAACAACACTCCAGATTAAATGGATTTAACTGACATATACAAAACTTTTAACCCCAAAGAAGCAAAATATGCATTCTTCTTTAATGCATATGAAACATTCTCAAAGATAGACCACATGGTAGGACACAAAATAAGCCTCCACAACTTCAAGAAAATGGAAATCATACCAAGCATCTTCTCAGATCACAATGGCTTGAAACTAGAAACCAATCTCAAGGAAAATATCCAAAAACAATACAATTCATGGAGACTGAATAACATGCTATTAGGTAATGAATGGGTTAATAATGAGATCAACGAAGAAATCAAAAAGTATCTGGAAACAAATGAAAACAAATTCACAGCACCCCAAAACCTATGGGACACAGCAAAGGCAGTCCTCAGAGGGAAATTCATAGCAATACAGGCCTACCAAAAAAGGATAGAAGAAACTCATATAAACAACCGAACCATGAAGCTTCAAGAACTAGAACAGCAACAACAAACAAAGCCCAGAGCAAGCAGAAGGAAGGAAATTATCAAGATTAGAGCAGAATTAAACAACATAGAGACTAAAAGCACAATTCAAAGGATCAACAAATCCAGGAGCTAGTACTTTGAAAAGATCAAGACTGATAAACCATTAACAAAACTCATCAAGAAAAAAAGACAGAAGACCTAAATAAACAAAATCAGAAAGGACAGAGGAGAAGTCACAACTAATACCACGGAAATACAAAGGATTGTAAGAAATTACTACATGCAACTATATGACAAGAAATATGACAACCTGGGTGAAACGGACACATTTCTGTAAATGCATAACATACCAAAACTCAAACAAGAAGCAGAAAACCTGAATAGACCAATAACAACTAGTGAAATTGAAGAAGTAATCAACAATCTCCCAAAGCACAAGAGCCCTGGTCCAGATGGCTACACAGGTGAATTTTACCAAACATGTAGGAAAGCATTAACTCCCATCCTCCTCAAACTATTCCAAAAAATCCAAGAAGAAAGAAGACTCCCAAACTCTTTTTATGAGGCCAGCATTATTCTAATCCCCAAACCAGATCAAGACATAACAAAGAAAAAAACTACAAGCCAATATCTCTGATGAACTTCGATGGGAAAATTCTCAACAAAATATTGGCAAACCAGATCCAGCAATATGTTTAAAAAACTACATGCCATGATCAAGTGGGATTCATCCCAGGGATCCAAGGACGATTCAGTATTCGCAAATCAATAATAACCACATAAACAAACTGAAAGACAAAAATCATATGATCATATCAATAGATGCTGAAAAAGCATTTGATAAAGTACAGCAATCTTTTATGATAAAAACCCTCATCAAGATGGGAATAGAGGGAGCATACCTCAACATAATAAAGGCCATATATAAAAAACCTGAATCTAATATCATACTCAATGGGAAAAAAGTGAAAGTCTTTCCCTTAGATCAGGAACAAGGCAAGGGTGTCCACTCACTCCACTTCTATTCACCATAGTCTTGGAAGTTCTAGCCACAGCAATGAGACAAGAAAAAGGAATCAAAGGTGTCCAAATTGGAAAGAAGGGAGTGAAACTGTCATTATTTGCAGATGACATGATAGTGTACATAGAAAATCCCACCACCTAATAACTGAATTTGGCAAAATAGCTGGATACAAAGTCAATATCCAGAAACTGAAGGCATTTTTATACACCAACAATGAAACTTTAGAGATAGAAGGTCGAAAACAAATCCCATTTACCATAGCAACAAGAAAAATAAAGTATTTAAGAATAAACTTAACCAAGGAAATAAAGGACTTGTACTCAGAAAACTACAGAACACTGAAGAAAGAAATCAAAGAAGATACAAATAAATGGAAGTACATACCATGTTCATGGTTGGGAAGAATTAATATCATTAAAATGTCCATACTACCCAAAGCCATCTACAGATTCAATGCAATCCCTATTAAAATACCAACATCATATTTCACAGAATTAGAACAAACACTTAAAAATTTTATATGGAGTTAGAAAAGACCCCAAATGGCTACAGAGTCCTGAGAAAGAAGAACAAAGAAATCACAATACCAGATATCAAGCTATATTACAAAGCCATAGTAACCAAAACAGTCTGGTGCTGGCACAAGAACAGAAAAACAGATCAATGGAACAGAATAGAGAGCCCAGAAATAAACCCAGGACTCTATGGGAAACTAATATTTGACAAAGGGGGAAGGAACATAAAATGGAGTGCAAATAGCCCCTTCAACAACTAGTGTGGGGAGAACTGGATAGGCACATAAAAAAAAAATGAAACTAGACCATGTACTTACACCATACACCAGAGTAAACTCTAGATGGATAAAGGACTTAATCATCAACAGTACCACCATAAAAGCCCTAGAGGAAAACATAGGCAAAAAAAAAAAATTGCAGATATCCCACTCAGCAAAATTTTCACTGAAATATCTCCCAAGGCAAGGGAAATAAAGGAACAAATAAACAAATGGGATATATCAAACTAAAACATTTCTGCTCAGCCAAAGAAAACATAGAGAAAATAAGGGAACCAATCATATGGGAAAACATATTCGCCAATCACACCTCAGACAAGGGTTTGATCTCCAAAATATATAAAGAGCTAATACAACTCAACACCAGGGAGACAAAAGTCCCAATTAAAAAATGGGCAAAGGACCTGAACAGACACTTCTCCAAGGAATACATACAAAGGTCCCACAGGCACATGGAAGGATGCTCAACATCACTAGCCATCAGAGAGCTGCAAATTAAAACTACAGTGAGATACCACCTAACACCTACCAGAATGGCCATCATCAACAAATCAACAAACAAGTGCTGGCAAGCATGTGGAGAAAAGGGAACCCTGGTGCACTGCTGGTGTGAATGCAGACTGGTGCAGCCACTATGGAAGACAGTATGGAATTTCCTCAAAAAACTAAGAATAGAACTGCCTTATAACCCAGTGATTCCACTGCTAGGACTATACCCAAATAATCTTGAAACACCAATTCAGAAGAACCTATGCACCCCTATGTCCATAGCAGCCCTATTTACAATAGCCAAGTGCTAGAAACAACCTAAGTGCCCTTCAGTGGATGAATAGATCAAAAAACTGTGGTACATTTACACAATGGAGTTCTATGCACCAGAAAGAAAGAAAGAACTTCTACCACTTGCAATAGCATGGATGGAACTGGTGAGTATCATGCTTAGTGAAACAAGCCATGCAGCAAATATTAAATACCATTTGTTCTCAATACAAGAGACTAACAAACAAAACATACAGATAAGTAGAAATAAACCAGGCAGTGAAAGACAAACACCACATGATCTTACCTAAAACAGGAAACTAATGAACAAGACAAACAAATGAGCGCAATAGAACCAGAGGCATGGAAACAAGGAACAGACCAACTGTGACCAGAGGGGAGAGAGGTGGAAGGGAAAGGGACAAAGAAGGGGAAGAGTTTAGTCAAGGGAGTAGTGTGAATGACCCATGGACATGGACAATATGTGAGGATTGACTGTGGGAAAGGACGTGGGGTGGGTGGGTCAGAGGAGAGCAATTCAGGAAACAATGGGACAAATATAATGTGGCAACAATAAATTGATTTTTAATTCTTTTTTTAAAAAAGCATTAATTTTTATGGAAAGAGATTGAGCTTTCAAAAAGCCCTTAAGAAGTTGTCACTTGCTCTGGAATAAATACTTATCAGCATAAGAGAATACTATTTAAAAAGTCATCATACGAAGAGAAAAAAAAAACTCATATGTATTCTGTTGTGAGTAAAGAAAGTGAGTAAACCTTACAGTGGCTTTAGCCTTTCTCTCTTTTCCTTGGCTGGTAGTGATTAACAATGTAACACAAATCAAGATTATTAAGGACTTTTCAAATCATCTATTTAGGCTAATGCCATATATAATAGTTATATTTTTAGGTATTCCTTGAACATCAAAAATTTTAAATCTATTACTTTTAAATGTCCCAAAAGGAAACTAGTTATTTAAAGATATCCTGTGATACATGCTTAGTAAAGGAAGGATCCTTTGGTAACATGAATAATTCCTCCATACTTATAGGTTAGTCACTTTGAATTTTCATGTACTGAATTATGCTTTCTTAAAAGGGAGAATGGACTGGCAATGAGTTTGTGTTACAAAGTGTATATCTTACACTTATTTCAAATTTCAGTGAAAAATGAATGCAAATATTATTCCAATCACCTTTACACCATAAATATGCCAAAATATCTTAGCCAATGAAAAACCCCCACCACTAAATACATGTTTTCATGAAAAACAAATTAGATACATTTTTCTAAGGGAAAAGGATTTAAATGTATTCACTGAATCATACTCTATATTTTTTTCCAAAGCAGCTTATGCTGCTCCTTACAAAGTCAATGTTTACCAGTATATTTATGTGAATTTTTTCTTTTGTTTTTCCTCTATTTGGCAGAACGCATAGTACTATATAGGCATGCGTCTGAATATTCAGCCATACTGTGCCAGGAGTCCAAACAATGCTTAGGATTGTTTAATTGAACAAAGAATGTGTGGCTTTCGTAGGTTCTGACACATTTGCATGGATGGTTCCAAAAACTCGATTAATGGCAGAACATCCTTGTCACTTGAAATTTGCAGAAGTACAGTGAGTTTAAACAAACCACCAGCAACTTATTTATTTATTTATTTATTTATTTTTTTTTTAACTTGAAAAAAAACCTGATGAGTATTGGAAGCATGGGACAGTACATCAGAATTTAGGAAAACAAACTCTAGGGCCACCTCTTTGTAAGCAATTTTTTAATCTGCTCATGGTCTGATTCTAACAAAGAGATAACATGAAACTCTAAATATGATTTATAACTTTCAATATAAATCATTTACAAGTGCTGGAAGAACCAAATATTTAATAGTCATCCAATCTGCCCATAATTTATATCTAATTTATAATATTTGGGTTGGGATATTGTGCAGTTAAATTGGGTAACCATCACTTTTTTTTTAAAGGATTTTATTTATTATTTTTCAGAGAGGGGAAGGGAGAGAGGCAGTGAGGGAAAGAAACATCAATGTATGGTTGCCTTTCACCTGCCTCCAGCTACGGACCTGGCTGGAGACCTGGCTTACAACCTGGTTATGTGCCCTAGCTGGGAATCCAACCAGCAACCTTTGGGTTTGCCGGACTGCACCTTATCCACCCATTGCTTTTAAATTAGCTAATTAATAAATTTAAACATAAAAGGTTATTTTTTCTTTTCCTTGATAGAGAGCTGATGAGAAACTGTGGTTTTTGTCTTCAGATTTTTAAAGTAAACAAGGAGAAGCTGTAATTGAGTCAGCTGTTTGAAACATTCATTAGCCGAAACACTGTAAGTGCCAAAAAAATATTTTACCTGTATGAAGATGTCTGCTTTATCATCTACATTAGTGTTTCTCAATATCATCTATATTAGTCATTCTCTTGAATGACACATCTCTGATGTTGCTATATCACTGTGTTCTTGGACCATGTCAGCAGTCAACATTAATTATTATTCTGTGTTTTACATAGTATTATGATATATCTTGAAGTCTCATAACCATCATTGAGTCTTTAGCCTTTCTTTTAAGTATTAAAAATTACCACTCTAGTGTTGCAACATTGCAAATAAATATTCAATGGTTCCTCCTCATATTGTTTAGGGAAACAAATATGGATTCTGAAATTACTGGTCTGTATTCCTCAGATTTTTAGAAGCAGACAGAGAAATTTGAAGAAAATATATATATATATTAAGAATCTGAAATTTTGTTTCTTTAAGTAATATTTATGCCTGAGCACCTCCTGAAAATTCTTTGTGTACTAGGGTGTTTATGTTTGAAAATTCTTAACCTAGATTACCCTTCTTTCTTAATTTATTTTCATAGATAATACCTATCCTACCTTCAAGACACAAGTCCAAAACAAAAGTACAGTTTTCATGAAGTTTTTCAAATAAGGTTACGTCATAAGGGTTAGGATGTCAACATAATAATCTTTTCCTGATTCATGTCCTCCCCTCCTCCCCTCCTCCCCTCCTCCTCTCCTCCCCTCCTCCCCACCACACAACACACCACTAGAGGTAAAGTTCCCCTGTTTTGAAACCTTACAATAGGATTCTTTCTATAAGATCCTTTTTTACAGATCAGGTCTGTGTATAGATATTAACTTTATTTTCTAATACCCTTATTAAGAATAAACTACAAAAGAGTAAGGTCACCCCTGGCTAGTAAGCACAGTGGATAAGGTGCTGGCCTGCAAACCCAAAGGTTGCTGGTTTGATTATCAGCCAGGGCACATAACCAGGTTGCAGGCCAGGTCTCCAGCCAGGTCGATGGCTGGAGGCAGGTGAAAGAAACATTGATGTTTCTCTCCCCCTCTGCCTCTCTCCCTTCCTCTCTTTCTGGAAATAAAATCTTGGGGGGAAAAAAGCAAGATCTGACTCAAATATTTAGTACATTGTTTTATACATGTTGGCTCCTCATATTTTTAACCTCCCATTCTCAATCCATATTTATACATATATTTATATAAGACCTGTCCAAAAGTTACCCATCTATGTAATATGAAAAATAGAGACATTTATTGAAAAAAAATACAAGATATGAGAAACAATGTACATAGGACAATGTTGCGTATGTACATTGTCTTGATTACTGAAAAACTTCAAAGTGGTTACGTTGGGTCTTCATACAGTTCTCCCAATCACCATCACCTGCCTCATCATATTTTCTTGAATCTCATCAACAGTTTAAAGTCTCTTCATTTTCAAAGGTGATTTTAGTTTGGGGAAAATCCAGAAGTCACAGGGTGCCAAACCTGGGCTAGGAGGGCTTAGTCATCTGGGTAATTTGATGTTTCACCCAAACCTCTACACAAGATGTGATACATGAGAGGGTATGTTGTGATGAAGCTGCCAGTCTCCAGTTACCCATAGCTGTGGCCTTCTGAGTCCTCTGAATAATTTCTGCAGAGGAATGTTCTAGGTTAATGCAAAACTTGATGCAGATTCATTGCTCTACTCAGTCATTTTGAATGCAATGGCCATGCAGTACACATGCTCACTCAAAAGAGTCTACCACTCTCAAGGACCAGTATAGTGAAGTTGTCACTGTCCACGCATGTGCATTCCTGTCCACTCTCCTTGGCTCCCAAGTACATTGATGCCTATCAAACTGTTCTCATTAACAATTGCTGGATTTTTGCTGGACATACCTTGTATACTTGCTAATGTATTAATAAAACATACATATATAAATGCAAAAAATCAAAGATAATATTATGCAAAATAAAAACAGAAATGCTAATATTTTTGCCTAATACCCCAAATGCTCTCATTGAAGTTAGTAATTCTCTATCTTAGAAAATATAAAACAGGGAGCCAGCAAGATGGCAGAGGAGTAAGTAGAGATACACCAATCTCCTCCCAGGTCGCATCTGGAATTACATTTTTTGGAGAAAAAGTCACCTGGAATGACTAACAGAACACCAGCTGGAAAGAAGTCCTATAACCACAGATAGAACAGAAGAGGCCACTGCATCACAACGCGACTGGTAGGAACTGCGGACATGCAAGAGGGCTGGCAGGGACCCCACTGGAGGCAGCAGCCAAAGGGACAGAGCTGGGGACTCCACCTGAGAAAGGTGGATCTGGTCCCCTAGCTGGGTGTCCCAGCTACTGCAACATGGTGGGGAGCAGAGCCACATCCAGCTAAGAAGGGTGGAAAGCCATGTAGTTAATTGGCCTGAGAGAGCATTGGAGATAGAGAACTACTAGGGTGACCACAGCGAAAAGACATTGGCACCCACCTACCCTGGGCTCCAGCGGAGGGAGGGCAGAGAGGATTAGAGACACGTGGGGAGAGTTTGCAGTGGTGGCTTGGAGGAGAGAAGTGGGGAGGTGGCTGTGGGGATCCCGGTGGTGACTCATCGTCCACACCTCTGGAAAACTGTGCTGCACCAAGCGGCTTCCGTATGAGGGTCCTCGTAGCCCTGCCCACTGCACGCACCTGATCAAAATTCTCTGATTTACATCTAAATAAATCTCTCCCTGACTGCCATGTCCGAGCAAAGATACAATAGTTGGCACCTGAAGAGATATTTCTTGCCCAGCAGCGCCTGAGCCTGGCAGCAGATTACAAACTCTCCAATTTACAGCTGGGTCAGTCAGTCAGCCCTGCACAGAGGTGTGCAAGCCTGGTGGCTGATGGTGGATTCACTGTTTTGCCATCATGTCAGTCCTTCTCAGTAGAGCCTGGGCCTGGCAGCCGATTACAAACTCTCTGACTTACAGCTGGATCAGACAGTCAGCCCCACACAGTGGCAAGTGAGCCTGGTGGCTGATCGTGGATTCATTGGTTCACAACTGAGTTGGTTTCTCTTGCCCACTGATCTCTGGGTCTGGTGGCTGATCACCAACTCATTGGATTACAACTGAATCTTTCAATTTAATCCAGTGGCTCCTGAGCCTGGCAGCTGATCACAGATTCATTGATTTACATCTGAATCTCTCCCACCAGGCTGCACCTGAGCTGGTGATTGATCCACTACATTACAGTTGAACCTCTCTGTCTACCCTAGCAGGGCCAGAGTTTGGTAGCTGATCTATTGATTTACAACTGAATAGGTCTGTCACCCCAAGCAGCATCTGAGCCTGGTGGTGGATCACAGATTGATAGGATTACAACTAAATCAATCCTTCCAGCCTAGCAGTTCCTTAGCCTGGCAGCTGATCACAGGCTGATTAGATTACAATGAATCCTAAAAATGGGGATAAAAAGACACAGTCCATCACCAAAAAGAAAGGAGGAATTCCTAGAAAGATCACTAAGTGAAACAGAGGCAAGCAAACTATCAGATATGGAATTCAAAATAATAATGATAGAGAAGTTTGATGAGCTCAGTCAGCTCAAAGAAAACTACAAACAACTCCAGGGGAACTACAAAGAACTCCAGGGAAGCTACAAGGAACTTACTGAGAACTACACCAGCATTTAAAAGGACATAGAAACTATGAGTAAGAGCCAGGAGAAAATAAAGAATACAATTTCTGAATTGAAGAATACAGCAGAAGGAATCAACAGCAGGCTAGAACAAGCAGAGGATCAGATCAGATAGCTGGAGAACAATGTAGAAAAATATTCCAAGATAGTGCAACAGAATGGAAAAAGGCTGAACAAGAATGAAGAGGTTTTAAAGAGCTGCAGGACAACATGAAATGCAATAATATCCATATCACAGGGATACCAGAAGAAGAAGAGAAACAAGAAATGGAAAACCTGTTCAAAAAAGTAATGAGAGAAGGAACTTGTACCCTTTGCAACAACATGGATGGAACTGGAGAATATTATGCTTAGTGAAATAAGCCAGTCAGTGAAGGACAAGTATCATATGTTCTCACCCATTACGGGACAATAATGAGCAAAACTAACAACAAGCAAAACAGAACCAAGTGTATGAATACAAGGAATAGGCCTGCAGTGGTCAGGAGGAAAGGAGTAGGGGGGAGTGGGGAGGCAGAGGCAAAGAAGGGGAGCAGCTTAGATAAGAACCTAGTATAAAGGAACCATGGACATGGACAACAGGTGGGATTGACTTTGGGGGGAAAGGGTGGGAGGGGAGGGGGACAGAGGGGAGAAAAAAAGGGATGGATGTAATACAACAACAATAAAATTAAAAGAAAAAAAAAA